>OVAP01000253.1:0-42807 GCA_900406295.1 Aurinia saxatilis | reverse complement strand
ATCCGTTAGACAAGTTTTTGGTTGTGTGTGAATTCCTGCCCACACAGTAACGTACATGAGTTGTTGCCACAAGAGAGAATATGAAAAGAGGCAAGATTGTTAAGCTTTGGAGACACATGTTGATCATTATGTAGTTGTATTCTAAACTTAATCTATTCCGAAATATAAAATGATCCTATATTTATATATGATTTCTGAAATTTTATGGACATGCAATTATGTAAAAAAATCTTGGTATATTATTAAAAAAGAATCCAATGTAGATAAGAAGTAGATCTTGTTTTCCAAAAAATAAATTTAGATACAATAAATTCTCTATTTTAAATTTTTGACTTGCTAATTTTAATATTTGGTAAGAAGATAAATTTAAAAATTGGAAAGTTGATTTTAGGAAATATAAAATGAATTGTTCTGTTTTAGTTTTAGATTCATTTTCAACTTGAGAAAATAAAAAAGGTTAGAAGGGTTACTAAACACAGACTCTATATAAATTGGATGTGTTTAATATGCGTATAATGTATGACAGAATGATAACTCGTGCCACATATGCCAAAATTAATTTTGAATTTAATCATATTAATATAACTCTTGTAACCAAATATTTTAAATTCAGTTTTCAATTTTTGGGTAATGAAATTTCAGTTTCTGACAAGGAAGTTTTGAAGTGACCATACTGGAAAATACTGTACAAGTTTTTTTTATATGAATAATCGTATTATGTAAAGTGAACACATTCAACGCGAACATAATACATGGTATAACTCATGAAATTATGACATTTATTCTATTAATGACTATTCACCTAATACAAATGAATCGATCATATTCATCATGTTGTTTTTGTACGCCTGTAATTTGAAACATACGAGCTCAAAACTACAAACACAGAAAGAAAGAAAAACGACAAAAGATTACCCCAAATTTATGTGAAGAAGCACATTGTTCATAATGAATTAACAATATGTGTTACAACTTACAAGAGAACCTTAAATTATAACAGTTTACTAATTAGGACAAGAAGCACCACCATAAGTAATGATTTGTGAATCTCTCAAGTAATTCAGCTTATAACAGTTGGGATTTGGTGTATTAACATTCATCTCCAGCCCATTGATGGGAACGCTCTGCGAATTAGCATCAACATATCTCATCTCTTTGAAATACGAAGATCTACTTAGATCATTTGCAACATCTGGAAATCTTCCATTACCCATCGGAGCACCACCAGCAGTTATTCCGCCATATCGGATTGAATCAGCTCCTGATCCTAAGCTTGTGAAAAGTTCCTTTGGCCAATATCCAACTAAAGCACCATTATTACGCATAAGCATCCAGTTTCCCGTTGGTCCGTCCTGACATATAACATATCGATATGAATATATTTGAAAACTATGATTATATTATAAAGTGTTATAGTATGATATGATATACCTGGATAATAGATAGATTTATTTCAACTTTCTCTCCATCATAAGTAGAGACTTGATCTAAAGGCATGCCTGGATACAAATCGGAAAAATCTTGTACAAATCCTTGGCATGCCGTGTTATAACACCCCGTTTTACCCCCATCACTCTATTTTCAAGACAATGAAGAAAAACTTCAAAAACAAAATATATATATATATACTTTTAGAAAAAAAAATATATATATATGTGTAAATTTCTCTTTAACATTTTTCTACGTAAAATTTTCAGAGTTTTACCGTCCAATAGGTCGTGAAGTGAACCAGATTATCTCTATATAACTCTGGATGTATCTGCAAAAGTAAAATTAGTTAGTGGTAGCCGAAATTAAACTAGTGTTTGATATTTCTTGTTCTTTGTAGTAAACTAGTAATATTCTAAATACTTAGGCTGAATACTTATAAACATTAATAGTGATGATATATGGACAACTTACAGCCCAACCAAATTGAATGGAGTTGAGTCCTTGGGGAGATCCACTCTCAATCCAAATCTGAGCTTTGCTATATGTTCCACTGAAGGGTGTTGGATTATGTATGCTTGAAACCGCGCCCGCTCCATGGTATTTTATGTTTCCAGCTTTGGTGTCAAGTGTTGCCCACTGATTAAAAACATCGAGGTGGTACATATGTATATTAGAAAATGCAATCAGTAATTATTATGAATTCAAAGATTTCATAGTCGAATAAAATACAATCAGTGCATCTCGAGCAATCAAACTGTTGTTAGTGGATTAAGATTGTACCATCGTAGCTGGTTTATGCTTTTATCTTTTTTTTTTTTGCCCCTGCTTGAACTTTCTTCAAATGTTATATTATAAGTATGATCTTTACATTAGCAGACGGATATATGAAATGTGTCACTGATCTCGTCGAAAATGCATTCTCTAAACCATTATCATCGACTGTGAATTGTCCAGAAAGTAGAAAAAACAGAATCCATAGATAGATAATAATAAAATCAGTGTGCCTCATCAAGTCACAAACTCAGAAACAAAGACTTATGAGCTATGCTGCTTAAAAACACCCTCAGGCTCTCTTAGAGATGGCTATTACATTGAAGTTAAGCGAACCGGGATTCTTCTCAATCATCTGCTTAATCACTTTCGTTGCGTCCTGCAAGTTCAGTATCGCCCAAAATATACATCAAACATATGCAAGTGTTAACCAATTTGACTAATACAGAGTCATTGCATTATCTCTCGTGAATTCTTTCCATGTTTTGGTGAATCTAAAAGCTTTAAGAAAGTATTTTAAGGTACCTTCAACAGGGTAGCTGGAGAAGAAGCACCGTGTGAAATAGGTCCTGCCTTTCTTCCATCAAGTTCATAGAGCTGCCCTGCATTACATGATACGCATCCAAGAGTGCAATAACTTAGTACCAATTTGGAAGTCAGTTTGATATCAGTCTGTGAATGTGAGAATTTGTTACCATCCACACATGCTAAACAGATGAAATGAGTATCCGCATCGTCTGAAGCCTGAAGATGAGTAAAAAGTAACAAATAAACCAATGTAACAACATCCTAATGAACATGTTACGCATATCATTCATGGAAGGTGAGAAATTACCGGAGTTTCACCGGCTGAAACAGCTACAGAATGAGCATCTTCTATTTGGCTGTCGTTCTCAAGAAACCTTGCACGCTATCATAAAAAAAAAAAACATGAACTGTCAATGAATCAAATAAAAAACACTCCGACCTTGTAAACAATCTAAAGGTAAAAAGGAGAGAAACCTCCATAGGAGTCATATTGGCAGTGGTTTTGAAGAATTTATCCAAGAACGAACCTTCAGCTGAATGACACAACGACAATCGTTAAGACTTCATAGCCTCAAATCTAAGGCAGAAGCACAGAGAAAGTGTTTAAGCAAAACTTACAAAGCTTGATCTCCGAAGTAATATTGCCAATAGCATGAAGAAGACCAATGGTTCCACAAGCATTACCAACAGTTTGTTTCATGAAGTAAACTTTATCACTATACACCTATATCAATTCACAACCACAATAAGAGACTACACAGACACTACAGAACAAAACAAAATCAGATACTTGATCATAAAACTCTACCTTCTCCTTGAGTTCCTTGTCTTGCTCGATTCTCTCTTCTTCACTCTACAGATTACAAAAGAATAGAATGAATACAAAGCATAAACTTTCTAAAATGATAAGGAAAGAAGGAGATAGATTACCTTTTTGGTGATGGGGTAAAGGAAGAGAACAGCGAGAACAGGCTTAGGAACCATCTCCAGAAGTTCATCGTCTAATCCAAACACATCAGTGCATTCCGCTGCGTCTGGAGCAAGACCAAGTCCCCATAGAAACTATACAACACACACCAAATCAGACCTAGATTCTCCCCCGATTTCCAAAAAAAAAGTGTTTTATTCGGATGATCCAAATGTAGAATATTACCTGATTCATAACCTCTGGGTTAGCTTCGAGTGGGAGCCATCTCTTAGATGAAGAACTCTCGTCTACGGTCGCCATCTTCAAGTTGATCGATTGATTTCAAGTTTCGCAGAGAATGAATCAAACAAGAGAAAGAACAGAAAGAAGAAGAAACTCTTCGGTAAGATACGAATCACTCCTAATTATTGGGCTTCTAACTAAACCCCAATAACAATCTCCAGCCCAGATATTTATGAGCCCAGAACCCACAAAAATTTATTTTGTTCTAAATTAATACTTTATATTTTTATTATGTTTAGTCAAAGTAAAGTATTTTAGTGATACAATATTTTTAGACAAGTCATGTTCCAAAAATATATTTTTTACTTGGTTGTATCATCAATCCATACTCAATTACTATTCAAATAATTTTTCTTTCTTCAATTGCATATATATATATATATATATATTAATATCCGGTTGTAAGATCAGATTCGATCCTCAATGCTACACGAAAATAAGTAACACTTATCATTAAGAGTCAGATAATAATATATAGCAATTTAGGTTTAAATTGTTTAGATCGGTCATTATGTAATTCAAATAAGATCCAAATTTTTCATATAAACTGTTAAAATATTATTTTAGTTACTAACTAACAAACATAAATATAAAATTATCTAAATCAAAATATATATATTTTAGCAATAAATCTTTTTTATATGTAAATATACATAATTAGATATGTTTATATAAACATTTACTATTGAAACCCAAATCAAATTTAAACCACCCAAATAAAATTATATTTATGTTTATTTTGGTCAATTTATTTAGGTGTCAAACATCTTAGACTTGGCATAACACTTATAAAACCTTTTTCCAAAATTTAGCTATCCCTATATTTTTCAATCCAAAAAAACTTAAAATTTGTCCAAAAAATGAAAAAGTTTATCAAAAACCTTGAATTGTCACCATTGCTCATACCATGTAATATTGAAATGAATATGGTCTAGAATTTAGATCTGGACTACATAAAAGAAGCCAATTGAATTTAGATATGATTGGCCGATATTAATTAATATATATATATATATATATAAAACTAAGTTTAAATAAATCTTTTGATAAATCACTAGCAAGTAATACTAAAAAATTATCTCATAAACCTAATAAATTCCATAAAACTGGTTAAATAGAGAGCGACTAGAATTCCTAATGTTTAGTTTGTTACTCCTACCAATGCACATAATCAACAAAGGAACAAATTCAAATGAATATGGACCAGAATTTAGATATGGGCTTAATGAATAAAGCCCACTTAAATTAGATAGGGTTGGACGAGATATTAATTAATATATATACATTTTTTATAAAGATTAGGTTGAGTGCTTTTATACCCTCTAGGGTTTGGTACCTTCAGAGTGAATCGCAGCTTCTCTGTAACTCTCTTTCTCTCTCACTCACTTTTCTTTGGGGCGTCGAAACAACGCTGTCTGAATCATATCTTGTCGTTTCTTAATATTCTAAATCTTCTTTTTCTCTTTTTCAATCTTCCATGGATTCTCAATAAGCTTTTCTTCCATTTCCAAAACATAAAATCCCCATAAACAGTCCATCTCTTTCGATTCTCTACCAGACCGGCAAAAATGGCGACTTTGAACCCTTTTGATCTGTTGAATGATGACGCCGAGGATCCAAGCCAGATTGTGGTGGCTAAGTCGTTGAAGGTTGAGAAAACGGCTCCTGCTCAGCCTGCTAAGTCTGGGAAGATGCCCACTAAGCCTCTTCCTCCGTCTCAAGCTGGTGAGCTTTTGTCTCTTTTTTTTATTCTAGTTTGGTAGATTTGAGACTTTAGAGTGATGGGTTGCTTAGTGTTTGATTGAGTTTGTTAGTTAGACATGTGAATCTTGTTTTGTTGAATTGAAGTTGTATATTTTTCTTGGAAGCAATCCTAAAGTGTCTAAAGTTTGTTTGTTTTCCTAGTTTGGACTATAAAGTACTTAATAGTCCTCTTGTTCAGTTAACTTTTACTTCGATTTGGTCGGTTATGAATTTCATACATTGCTATAACAGACATGTGTCATTACTTTACGGAAATGATGACATTTGTATTGTGTCCTATACAGCTTATTTGAATAGATGTTACTTTTTTTTGTCTTTTACACATTTGTATTGTGTCCCATATAGCTAATCTGATTAGATGTTAATGTTTTATTTTATTTGAGTAGTGAGGGAGGCTAAGAATGCTCCTGGTGGAGGTCGCGGTGGTGGTAGAGGACGTGGTGACGGTGGGTATGGTCGTGGTAGAGGTGGATACAACAGGGATTACAGGAACAATGATGCTCCTGCTAATGAAAACGGTTATGGTGGAGGCTACAGACGCTCAGAAGAAGGTGATGGAGCGAGACGTGGTGGTGCTGTTGGTGGATACCGTGGTGGTCGCCGTGGGGGCTTCAACAATGGAGAGTCTGGAGACTTTGAACGCCCACGTAGGAACTATGAGCGTCACAGTGGAACCGGTCACGGAAATGAGCATAAACGCGATGGAGCTGGCCGTGGTAACTGGGGAACCAATGAGGATGAAATTCATCCGTAAGCATTCTGGTCTTGTTGGTAGATATGCGTTTTCTTTTTGGTTGAAAAATAATCTCTCTTTCTTCCGATGACTACTAGGGTGACTGATGAATCCACAGTAGCAGTGGAGAAGAGTTCGGATGCTGAGAAGGAAGGTGGTGAAGGTGAAGCAACTGAAGCAAAGAAAGAGAAACCTGTTGAAGTGCAAGAAGAGAAGGAGCCTGAGATCCCTGTACACTATCATCTTATGAACTCATTCTTATTTAAGTGCTTAAATCGAAACTGATGTGTGATTTGGTGTTTGCAGACAATGTCTCTGGAAGAGTATGAAAAGGTTTTGGAGGAGAAGAGGAAAGCTCTGCAGGCGACCAAGATTGAGGAGAGGAAGGTTGACACAAAAGCTTTTGAGTCCATGCAACAGCTCTCAAGCAAAAAGAGCAATGACGATGATGTCTTCATCAAGCTGGTGAGTATCTGTTGGAACCTTATTCCTCGTCAGTATTTCATTTGTGTCTCAGTAATCTACAGTAGTCTCTCTGTTCGTTATCGAGTGTCTGCTTGTTGAGACTTTGCAATGGTGTGTTATCAGGGAACGGAGAAAGACAAACGCATAACTGAGAGAGAAGAGAAGGCCAAGAAGGTCAGTAGTTTCACAAATGTTTCCCCTTAAATGCATAAGGATTCAGCGTATCATTTCAAATCTTTCTCGTTTCTGTTGGTAGTCGTTGAGCATAAATGAGTTCCTGAAACCTGCTGAGGGAGAGAGCTACAACAACCGAAAAGGTGGTTACCGTGGTGGAAGAGGAGGACGTGGACCAAGAGGAGGAGGAGGAGGAAACCAGAGGTATGGAGGAGCTGCTGCACCGGCCATTGAGGACACTGCACAGTTCCCTACCTTGGGTAAGTAAGGCTCCCTTGTTTGGTCGTTCAGCCTGTGGACTCTCTTGTCTCTGTAATCTCTGTCGCTCGTTTGGATTTTGTTCTTCTGTTTCTTTTGTTATACTCTTCCCCTGAGAGAGCTGAAGGCTTTTTGTTCTACGAACCCATTTGGGAGTTTTTTTAAGGTTAAATGAGGCAGAAAAAACCACTTATTATCAGTTTTGGTGTAATTTTTAAGGATTTAAGTTACGCTTATTTTTTTTGTCTGCAACTCATTGATGTGCATGAAGAACTGTTTACTAAAGAAGCTTATTGTTCCAAATACATTACAAAGAATTTAGACGCTTTTGGACATAGAGTGAAGAAAAGAAAAACCAAATACATAAGATGAAGAAGAGCAACGATTCATTATGTCTTACACGCAAACGAATGAGATAATATATGGTTAAGTGTTACCAAATCCAATTAAGAGGAGCAGCACCCTGATTGCTGGTTCACAGGCTGTCCGCGGATCTGGACTGTTGGTGGCTTGGCTCCTCCTGCAGGTTGGCTGGCCATTCTGCAAGACAAAAATGGAATTAATGCCGGTGTCTAAGCAATTTGAATAACTTGATGATGACAATGATGAAGGGGCGTGTGTGTGTTACCTTGTCTTGATTGCAGCAGTCATAGCCATGAAGGCTTCTTCGACATTGGTAGCATTCTTGGCACTTGTTTCCAAGAATGGGATCCCAAGTTCATCTGCGAAAGCCTGTGTAGATAGAACCAACAATTACAGAAAGTATTTAAGTCAAGAGTGTCAAAGAACCTATGAAATGAGACAAACTTCTAAAGCATACTATGATATTACCTTGGCTGTCTCAGTGGATACAACTTTCTGTGAAGTGAGATCGTTTTTGTTTCCGACAAGTAGCTTGTTCACATTTTCACTGGCGTAGCGGTCGATTTCATTAAGCCATTGCTTAACGTTGTTGAAACTTTCTTGGTCTGTTACATCATAGGTCACCTGACAAAAACGAACAAAACATAACCGATCAGTCTCCGTGATGGATGTCAAATAACAGTGTGTGATAGTGAGCATACAATGATTCCGTGAGCTCCTCTGTAGTAACTGCTAGTAATCGTCCTGAAACGTTCTTGGCCTGCTGTATCCCACTGCATAATTGGTGATGGTAAAAAGGAGAGCGATCATAATATATATATCCGAATACGTTAACATATGAGTTAAGATAGCTTACAATCTGGAGCTTGATGGTCTTGCCATCTTGTTCCACAGTGCGAATTTTCTGCAAAAAATGATATAACAAAATTCACTATTCATGCATGACCAAATTGGTAGATGGAAAGAGAGAGCTTACAAAGTCAACACCAATGGTACTGATGTAGCTATCGAGGTAGGAATCATCCTGCACACACAAAAGATTGAGAGACACCAGTTGAACAAGGGCACTTAAAAAAAAAAAGCCTATAAGTGTATTCAATCACAGAGGCACAAAGTAAGCTAGAGAGAGCTTAATGACAAACTAGGCGATTCGGAGAACTGGAATGACTTAGGCCAACATGTAGAGGTGTGAATTTAAAGTAGTGGAAGAGAGAGACTTACAGCAAACCTTAGAAGCAAGCAAGACTTGCCAACACCAGAGTCACCAATGAGCAAAAGCTTGAACAAGTAGTCACTGCAAAACATTGTAAGAGATTAGCAATTTAAAACATTTCTCCATCCAGAAAAGGACATAATTGAAAATTAACAAAGGTTGTAATCCCCGTAATTAAGACACAATCTCAAATTCTCAATTCCCTTAATTGAAATCGACAAAAAACAGATGTGAAGCAAACAAAATCCAGATCTCTTGTCAATACGAACCGAATCGAAATGGAGAAAGGCGTGATCAACGAAAATTGTCTTAATTGTAAATAAAACAATGATCCAAACAAAATCGAAGACGCTAATCGATCTGTGAGCATCGAAATGAAATGAAAAAGAAATCTTACTATTCAGGATTCATGGTTGATCTGGTAGCTGGATGGATCTACAAAGAAAAGACAAGATTCCGGTGGCGATGTTCGTCGGTGAGTGAGAGAGACGTAGAGAGATCGTTTAGCGTAGACGACGTGGTTTACAAATAACAAAGGCCCACACACTACTTCTCCTTCTTTCCTTTTTTTTTATAAATTGCTGACGTGTCCTCGCCAACCCACAACATGCGTGCGTGGTTCACAAACTTTCCACTTAATTATTTTAACACTTACGAATCTAATTCGCTTTTGTTGTTGTTGTTAAATCAAGACGAATTAAAGTTATGGGCCTATTTAAAGCCTTTTGATTGATCAACTGGGCCCATTATAACATTTTTTTTCCAGTGGTGTTGGCTCACCTCAATCATCTTCCTCTCTGCTTTCTCTAACTTCTGAGTTCTTCCTGAGACTCTCTCTCTGTCTCTTTTGGGTTAATATAACAGGCGGGAAATCAAAGCTATGGAACATTCTTAGCTTTTCATTATTGTATCTTAGTGAGAGAGATGGAGGAAAGTGGTGTGGTGATGAAGAAGAAGGAAGGATTAGGGTTTTCTAATGGGGGAATCAAATTTGACAATCCTTTTGCTTTCAAAGCTCTTCAAGTCTTTACAGGTTTTGGTGTCGGTTGTGGAGTTGGTATTGGCACTGGTGCTCCTCTCAATCTCGGTATATTACTCTCTCTTCCTCTTGCTGCCTGAATTAGCTACTTTGAAGTTCTGTTTAGCTCATAAGTGTGTTATTGCCACTAGTTATGATATGATAACGTCTTTTTGTAGCTTACCAAATCTATCTTCTAATTGGTGTGAAACTGTAAAATATTATTTTTAGTCAGATTAGTAGTTCTACGCAATAAAACCAGTATCAAGCTGTTTTTACTAGGCAGAGACTGTGTCTTGTTTTGTATGATTCACACAGCATCATGATTGTGAGTTCACTAATCTGTGTTGTTTCAGCTAGGATTCCAATGGTGGGTGAAGTTATGAGTGCAGCTAGAGGAGCCACCACTGCCTTCTCAGGGGTCACTAACCACGTTAATGCCGCTGTACGGTTTTATAACTTTGGACTTTTTCTCTTTTTAAATTCAGTTTCTTCACCTACTCTGCTCTTGTTTCCTTCTTCCAATTATCTATTCTACTGAATCTGTTTGTGTTTTTGTACTGGATGTATTTCTAGTTGTGGAAGCTGGGAGCTAGGAACATCAAAGCAGGCGTCGGCTGTGGTGTTGGCTTCGGTCATGGATTTGGAATTGGTATGTTTCTATTTGTCTCTTTAAAGTTGTTGGTTATGGAATTGGTATGTTTCCAAAGTATTAACTTTATCTATTATTGACAGGCATTGCTGTGAAACCAAGTGCCATACACAAACTTCAAGCATCTATTGCGGTAAACCACCAGTCTTTCGTTAAGCCTCCTTGAAAATCATTTTGTTCATTCACCTGAAACTATGAGTATGAATTTCCCAAGGGAACTGCATCCAGCTTGATGACAAAACTCGGAAGAACAAGTGAGACCACCTCAAGCCAAACCGAGGTACAAGAAGACCAGGCGACTCAATCTCTGGCTCGTCACAAGAAAAGTGTGGGCACTGAAGCACCTTACAAGAAAAGTAGTTCCCCTCTTGAGTCAAGAACGTTTGGTACCCGAACTGAGAAGGTCATCAACAGTTTTCTCGACAATCCAATTCTGAAACAACAGGACACAACAGTAGATGAACGACAGGTAACTGTTCTTGATGTCTTTTCCTCTGTGCTTTGATCTCAGAAGGCTCTTGTTAATCTTCCTTTTGCTTCATGTCCATGATAGGCCACACAATTAGGATCAGAGAGCTTAATGCTTCAGATGGTAAAGTCTCGGTCTCAAGACTTTTTTTTTCTGTTACATTTTATAGGAATTTATTCATCCATGGTTATATAAATCAACTGAATTCGATTTCGTAGGTGCTGAAACATCAGAAACTCGTGGATGAGCTAGTGGAAGAGAACGAAAAGCTTCGAAAGATAATTACAGAAGATCTGAAAGTGTCACCAGACAAACTTAAATCAGTTTCCTCTTACAAGTATGAAACACCATGTAAAGATTGCTTTGAATGTCGTAGAAAACAGAGAAGAAAAAGATAGAGAGCTGTAAAGCAATTGCTTCATTGTTTTGAGATGAAAAAATTCACAATAATACATAATACAACGAACTGCAAGTTTTTCTGCAAACTCTTACTCATATAACAGAACAAAACTCTTGCGCAAACAATGGTCTCTGTTAACTCGCCTGCTGCTCTCTTCCCAGTTCACCTCCTGTCGTCTAACAATGGTTCAGATGCAGGATCTGCAAAAGATTCGAAGATAAAGTCAAATCAGCGATTCTGAAATCACTCTGATTAGTAAAACAAACTCAAAAGAGATTTAGTAATTACCTTCATCAATATATCCAAGTTTCTCTCTCATTTCAGCAATAACAAGACGGGTCAAAAGCAATCCAGCGCAGAGAGCTCCAACGACCAACATATAGAACACAGCTTGCCAACCCAAAGTTGAAAGAAACCCTGTCAAAAGGGGACCTAAAGCCGCACCAGCAGATCCAGTCCCATCAATAATTGCAGTCACAGTCGCAAGTGCTCTCGAATCACCTTGTAAAGACTTGTGCGTTCCAAGATCCGCAGAGACTGCGGTGGTGATGAGTGCATAAGGACCGTTGACAAACAACCCAGCAACCATCATGAGAAGAATGTTTACTGTCTGAGATACACCGCCATAGGAATGGTACACAAGCATTGCCGGAATCGCAGCGTACATGAAAGTTGCTGCAGTCGTAGCTCTTGCTTTGAATTTGTCAGAAATGTAACCTGCAAGAATCCCTCCTACAATACCTCCAACATCAAAGAGAGTGGACAGGTTTCCTGCTGTCTTCACAGACACATACTCTCCCCCAATAGCTGCAAAACAAAACCAAGTAAGAACATTTTCTACAACTCATTTTCTTTCTAACAAAAATAACTAGCAAAACTTACTTGTCTGGCTCAGATAAAACGGTAACCAGTACAAGAATGTGTACGCAACCAGCTTCGAGAAGAAAAGACACAGCGCAAACGGTATAACACCAGGAATCATACAAGCTTGCAAAAGCCCTACACTTTTATTCCCCGACGCTGACCCTGACCGTGACCCCTCACCTCTACCTTCATCATTTGCCTCCAACCCATCGTCTTCTCCTTCTTCTTCTTCTTCTTGTTCTGAAGATGATGATGATTCTACTTCTATGTGTCCTCTCCTCTTAATAAACTTACCCGAATTGGAATTAATACCAGGAAACCCAACATCCTCAGGATAAGCAGCCAAAAACAAATAAACAAGCACCCCACCTAAAGACATAACAAAGCCAGGAGCAATAAAAGACCATCCCCAACCATAATCAAGAACAGCAGCAGCAATCAAAGAACCACAAATGTTTCCAACAGAAGTATGAGCATTCCAAATCCCCATTATAAGTCCTCTCTTCCTCGTCCCAAACCAATTACCAACCACAGCCACAACAGATGGCCACCCTGTAGCTTGAAACAAACCAGCCACCATTTGCATAACCAAAAAGAACCAAAAGGCATGTATGTTCCAGAAATAACCCATCCCAAACAAGCCAACAAAGAACCCACTCCCAATCATACCCCAAGTCAAAAACACTCTGAGATCCAAAGTATCACCCAAATGTCCAGCCACATACATTCCAATGGAGTAACAAGCCAAAAAAGCCACATCGATTTGTCCTAACCTAGACGTCCCATCTTTCCCATTAAAAGGTTCCCATCCTTTATACTTACGCCTCAAATCAATCCATTCTCCTTCTTCTACCTTCACAAACACGTTACCTAAAGGCCATGGCTTGATGTTATCGACGTTGGTGTTGTTCCCTCTCGAGTCTGGGTGTAAAACGCTCTTCACTATGCTGCTTGGTTTGCGAGATGCGTGATAACAAGCGTAAGCGATGAAAGTAATCAATAGAATCACGTAACGAAACGTCTTCGGACTCCAATTTCTTCCTCTGATTCTCCTTAATAGCAATAACCCAGGTGGTGTCTTCCTCTTCGAACCCATCGCCATAAAAGGAACAAGCTTTTTTTTTTTTTACAATAAACAATGAAATGGGAAAGAAAAAAAAAATCAAAACTTTAAGATCAAATTCAAATACCCAAATCCATTACTCGAGAATCACGCATTAATTCTTGATTTTGAGAGACAAGAGATTAGAGAAAGAGAGAGTTTGGCGGGAGGGAGAGAGAAAGAAGAAGAAGACGACGAAGACGTAAAGTGTGAAGACGTGACACGTGTCGGTTTCGTTACGGTTTGAGCCAAGAGGCAAAATACCGTAATCAAGCCACGTTTGACCTACTTTGGAACCTATCAAGCGACGGCGCGTGAGCCCCACTCGACCCACGTCATCACTGAACATTTCAAAATGTGGACCCAGCCTCGGGTTTAATGTAGGCCGACATCAAATATCTACAAGGCCCATTAATGTTAGTGTACGGCCCATTAATGAAACAGATAAGCCTCTTTTGACTCTTCTCGTCTATGGTGTGTTTTATTGAATTGTAGGAAGTTGCTGAGAATACACGTAGGCTATCTATCTACAAAGGTATAGAGACAAAACACTGGCATACACACTAGACACTACCATTCGTATTAGGAGAATTATTGCGGGTATTCGTGTCGAAATCGTGTTTCCCATGTGAGTACACTATATATATATATTTTAAACTCGAGTCTTGTAAACTTTGTCTTTATCATCTGGAACAAATACCACGCAGCTTTTGCAATTGGGAGGGAAGAGTACGTACGAGACAAGGAATCGGCTTGGGGATGCAGCCTCTCGAGGCAGAGTTCCACAATCTAGCTCTATCAAGATTTGTGAAGTTTAATCGTTTGAAAACGCATTGCAGCACCTGGAAATCGCTGGAGCCTGATTAGGTTTTTTCTTCCTTTGGTCCATTGAAACTTGTTTCACACGCAACAAGTTAGAGCTTAATCGTATGGATGCCAAAATTTGTACAATGTTACAGCTTAATCATCTGGACTCCCTTGTTTGACTTTATTTACAAAGTTTGTAATGTTTTATTTTTTTAATATTAATAAAATACATGGAAAAAAAAAAGATTATTTGTTGAGTGGTATGAAACCATTTTTACAACAATATTTGTTTCTCGATCAAATTTTAAGTTTTTTAATAGGTCACATCTAAAACATAGTACAAATTTTTGCAGCTTATAATTTTTTGACAACTTCAAAATTTGTAAGATTTTCTCACAACAAACTGAATTACAATAAGATTAGTGAATTTTTGAAATCTGTAAAGAAAGCATACACCAAAATCAAGTATTCTTGTACATTTTGGATAACTCTTATGTATTTTTGCATTAATCCCAACAATCAAATACATTTACTCCATTTTCAGCATTTGGGGTTCACAGGATACTGCATAATCTTCTCATCCTATACAAAAAGGAAACTAAACTTTAAGAAAGAAGAAGAAGAAACTTTTACAAGTTTAAAAGGGTCATTGAAAGAGAGGTAAGAGAAGAGGCATTATGTATATATATATATTTATGTATATACTAGACCCATCTTATAAACTTAACCACCAACAGTAGTCCAAGACTCAAAATGTAAAAAAATCCTTTGTCTGCAAATTCCAGTTTCTAAAGCAGAAACCTCATTTGATCCTTTTTCTAGGAAAGCCTAAGAGTTGTCTCTCATCAATCTCAAATACTCAATCAATCAAGAGAGAGATGGATAGATAGAGAGCTTTAAAGTCCTTCCTTTGCCACTTAGAAGCACAATGAGGCTTAATGCTTTGACCCTTCAAAGTTGGTGAAGCAGCTCTGCTTGAGGAAACGACCCATTTGATGGCAAGTCCAGAAGAAGGAGATCTTGATCAGAACTGCAATTACCTTCATAGCCACCTTCTTGTGCAAAAACGGAAGCCAAGCTTCTCGGGTTGAAGCATGAGACGTTGTTTTCTGTCATAACTTTGCGCTCTGGGCTTGCTTTCATCTTCATCACCCTTTTGGGGCTCCTCATAAGCCCCCTTGACTCTGTAACCACAACAAGTAAATCAACAAACCACAAAGATTGATCACAGAGTTATCAAGACTTGTGAAAATGTCCTTAAGACTGACCTGACTTTAATTGGGTTTGGCTTTCACAGTGTCTCTTAATTGTTACAATATGTTTAGGTACATTTGGGTCTAAGCTTCTTAGCGTTGTGGTAACCGAATCTGCATTGGCTTTTTCTCGTTCCTGCAGCAAAATATCCATGAACCTCTGGCCAAAAGTTATTAATTGTCTCGGTGTCTCGATAAGACTAAGCCTAACCTTCAGGAGGTTATAGCTTTCCACCAAATGAGATTTGCTAAAATCTGTCAAAGCAAGCTTCTTAAAAGTCCTGATGTCTTCGAGTTTTGCCCCAGAGGAAGAATTCATTTCAAAGACACCATCTGCAATAAGTTGCTGAAACAGAATGAAGTTCTCTTTGAAGTGAGCACTTTCGAACATCATTTTCAGGCTGCAGAAGCAAAAAATGAAGGATTAGAAATCTTGTTCGGTCTAGTTTGTTTGTTTTTCAAAACGCACTGCAGTTCGAACCTATCAGGAAGGTTAACAGAGTCAATCTGAGGGAGTAAGCTCATCAGTTTCTTCTGCTCTTCCTCTGTGAATTGTTCTATGAACTCATCGAAGTTGAAAACATCCTGCAATGTATTTTGAGGCAATTGTCACAAGAGTCTTTTAGTTTATTAGACTTCGCAGTTATTCAACTTATTGAGCAGAATTGGTGAAATTTTTTTGAAACTTACCTTCAAATCTATGCTACAGAGTGGTGAACTATGGCTTCTCAGGACATGCACTCTTTCATTTTGAGACTTGGTCCTGACAACAACGGAAAAAAAATCCATTTTTCGTCTTTCTTGACTAAATTCTGAGCTAATGTACAGAGATATCTTGAAGACACATGAAGAGTATTTTACCTTTTCAGAAGTTCTTGCTTTACTACTTGTCTAACGGACTCTGAACCTCTCTCTGCTCCAATCTCAACACGCTTCACTGATTGTGAGTATGCTTCACTGATGGAGGATTTGTTCTCAGCCGAAGAGAGTGAGCTGGCTTCAGATTCTTCTTCCCGAGCAAACGAGTGAGGATTCCTCATCAGAACACTCCCATGTCCAAATTCAACAGAGGCCATTGACATTTCATTTTCATAAAGAAGATCTTCCTCTGAAGCAACTGAGAGACACGACGATTGTTGCTCTTGTAGAATATTGTAGAGGTCCTTCGTGAGCTTTTCAACAGAAGAAGTCTTTGGACGGCCCACACATGTCCTCCTCTTGCTAGGAACAGTTGTGTCCCAAGCGTTAGATTGCGATGGACCTGTAGATAACAAAATTCACATAGACACTAAGGAATTGTCTTTAACATTCCAAGAATTGTTGCTCAAAATGAAGAACAACAAAAATTATCAAACCTGTTAACTCACTTCCATCTGCACTACTAAACTGTGCACAGCTCTCGGAGTTCGATACAGCAGAACCAGAACTCGATCTATTACTAGCATCCTCCTCGATCACAGCCTTCTTCAATCCATAACTGAATTCCAAAACAGGTCTTCTGATAGTGAAGTTTTCTTCCATTGCTTTCCTCTTGAGAATCTTTGGCTCTTTGTTCTTACTGCCTAAACTGATGCTCTTCATTTTCTGAAACCTGTGATGATCCTCATTCTCATCAAAATCAGCACGAGCATGAAGAGGAGTATAGTTCACAAGTGATCCCTTTGTTCTCCAACGCGATCCACAGGCATTGCACAATACCGGCTTCTCTGGTGGCCCATTTCTCCACAGAGGTGTGCCTGTTTCAATACAAAACCAAAAATGTCTCAAAATTTGCAAAAGACAATACATCAAATTCAGACTCCAATGATCTCTAATACCAAACATCATAAAGTCATAAACATCAACAAAAGCTAATCCAGAACAAAATTTAAAATCATTTTCTACCACAATTCAGATCCCAAACAGAGATTAAGCATTACTCTAAAGATCACTGAACAAAAAACTAATAAAAGAGCATAATTCTGAAATGCTCAATAATGTTCTAGAGTCCAGGAAGTCTTTGCTGTAACACTTTTTCAAATGATTTAACACAATTTGTTGACCAATAACATATAAAAACCTGTAATCAAAAATCATATCCCCAGAAAAAGGGCATCTCACCCAGAAAGTAAAAATACAAAATCTTCTCATCAATCAAATCAAAATTGGAGAACACAAGAACTCACTTGTAACTCCACAGTGACAGCAAGGCCCTTGCTTCCCCATAATATCTCCTCTCTACTTTTCTCTTTTCAAAAAATGAAATTATGATTTCAGACTGAAAGTTTCAAACTTTATAGACAAAACCAAGAAAATTTTATGGAAACAAATTTAAGTTTTAAGAATTTGGTGTTTGTTTTTAATATTGAGCTATAAATGAGATTATACAAACAGGACTATACAACTATTAAAAAAAAAGTCTTCCTTTTTTTTGTTCTTTTTGCATATGAACAAAATTCAAGCCAAAAGACCCAGAAAAAAATTCTCAAAAACTCCAAAACATGTAAATGAAAATCAAAGGAAAGGAAGAGAAGAAAGTTTCAAAGAGATAATTGTTTTTTAGTTTTCTTTCTTTCTTTTCTTTTTGGGTTCCTTGAGCTATCAGTCTATAAAATACAATCCAATAGAAAAGAGAAGAAGAGACTATTGAGAGAGAAAGAGAGAGGAATCTAATAAATGGCTGTGAAAGAAAAAGGCTCTCTCTCTCTCCTCTCTTAAGGGTTTAGAGTGAGAAACTGTTTTTGTATAAAAATGTGAACAAAAAACTTTTGCATTATTATTATGTAACGATGAAGTTAAAAATGTTTCAGCTTCTTTTCATCAAAAATGTTTTTCAACTTTTGTAAATCTCATTTTAGAAAATGATTATGGGATGAGATCTATCAGATTTAAATTTTGATATATAATGTTTGGGGGTGAATATAATTCAATTAATAATGGTTTAGTTGGAGGAATATTATTGCTTATGCCTTATGGTTTCCTTGCTTTGCTTTTCTTGTTGACTATAGACTTTTCTTTCTTGTTTGTTTGTTTTTCTTTCTGATATTTCCAATGAATATCATAAGTATAATAACGACAATTAGACCATGATGAGATAAAATGAGGAAGTAGAAGAAGAGAAAAAAAAAGTAATGGTGATATGATTCTTGTGTAGGATTATTAATTAATACTACAATATATATGATCATATTTAAGTGTGTAGATATAAGTTTTGACCCAAACAAAATAATTCATTTTAACGGATTTTGTATTAGTGTTGTTCTCGTGTCATATTATTATATTATTGAATATAATAAATGAAATCGTTCAATTACAATTACATAATATATATAAATTAGTAAATATGTGTTTTTATTCACCTTTTTAAAAAATAAATCAAAATATTATAGTATATGGTCATATCTAAGTGTGTAAATATATGTATTTTGACCCAAAAAGAAAATTTAATTTTAGAGATTTGTATTAGTATTGTTCTCGTGTCACTATTATATTACTGAATACAATAAATGAAATCGTTGAATTACGGTTACATACTAATACCATAAATACTAAATCAATAAAATATAATTTTACGTGTTCGAAAAATGAAAACAAAGGTGGGATATGCTCACATTTAGATCTATGTAAATATGTATTTTGTACTAGTGTTATCCTTATGTAACTATTATATTGTTAAATACAATACTCGAAATCGTTGAATAACGGTTACATACCATAAATACTAGATTAGTAAAGTACAAATTTACATAGTTGTTAGTTCATAAGAAGAATACAAAACAAAGAGTGGATCTATTCATGCCTTTGAATTTTTCAAGTAATGTAAAAATTCTTGTCTATAGTAAAAAAATAATAATATTGTATAGTCATATTTAGGTGTTTAGATATGTGTTTTGACTACAAAAAGAAGAATAAATATATTTTAAAACGTATGTAAATAGATTAATTTTAGTGATTTTGTACTAATATTATCTTCGTGTCACTATTATATCATTGAACATAATAAATGAAATCGTTGAATTACGGTTGTATACCATAAACATTCAAATTAGTAAAATACATTTTTTCATGCTCCTCAAATTCAGAAGAAAAATAAAAACAAAGAGTTGGGTCTATTCATGCCTTTGAATTTATCAACTATCTCTATGGTCACATTTAAATGTATGTAAATGTATTTTGACAAAAAAAAAGTAGATAGATTAATTTTAACAGATTTTGTACTAGTGTTATACCACAAAAATACTCAAACTAGTAAAATACAAGTTTTACATAGTTGTTAAATTCAGAAATAGAATACAAAACAAAGAGCTGGATCTATTCATGCCTTTGAATTTGTCAAGTAATGTAATAATCGTGTCTACAGTTTTTTTTTAATATAAAAATGACTAAATGTTGTTCATATATATGTTTTGTCAACGAGTAGATTAAGAGATTAGGCTTTCTTTTGCTTATTCTTAGACATATATGATGACACAATGCTAGTATAAAATAAATAATTTTTGGCTAAGTGGGGGATCTTTTTTTTTTTGTTTTTTCTTTTTCTTACAACAGAAGACTAAAATTATTGATACATTGTGTTAATTTGTTTGTTCATAAAAGAAGAAGAAGAAAGAAAGAAAGAAAAGGTAGAAAGAAATGGTATGTAAAGTCACCGTCCACCATGACGATCATGGACACAACTCTCTCTTCTCCTCTACTCTCCTCTCTCCACCGTTTGATTTTTATGTTTCAAGACTTTCTAAAGATGGGGTCCCACCTTTTTTTATGTTTTCTTTTGGTGATTTGTGAATGTGATTAGTGAACTAATGTGGGACAAACACCATACATTTTCATATCATACGTGTTTTTTATATTACGAATTTTGTTTTGTTTTGATAAAGAATCTCATAGGCTGTAATAGGAACTCAAACATTTGTAGCTAAGAATATTGGAGAATAATATGTGAGAGCACTAGTCTTACCAAATAAAAGATAGTGTAACCAGAAATTCATATGCCAATCACATCTCTGTGCCCATTTTAAAAAAATGAAGGATGGTGTTATAATATGTAATAATGAAATGGTGTAGAGCAAAAGACAAAAGGTCATGCCTCAGTCGTGCTTACAATTACAAAACCCATTTCATTTTTCATACACTAATGACAACACAGACTATTATTGGCAAGTCGGCAACAATGTCCCATTTCTATAAAATACAATTGTATAATTCATATTCCATACCATCTCAAAATTCTGTAATCATACATTTATTTCTAGAGTCCAATGAGTAAACCACATTATTATTATTATTATAAGAAAATGCATACTGAATTCCTAACTCTTTACTCAAAAGTCAATACTAGAAAAATGGAGATTAAATTTTGCATATGAAACCATTATGGTTTCTAAGATGGGGAAAATAAAAGATGTTGGAAAATGTTGTCCCACTTCTCACTCTTGGAATACATTTCTTGGAAAATGTTATCACAATTGACACTTCTCCTAACTTGTCCTTTTCCCAATTTCTTTACTATTTTTGACAGTAAGTAAGAGGAAACTATACAAAGTCGTTCTCAAGTTTGTAAGTATGTTTATTTACCCCTCTGTAGCAGCAGAGAAACAAGTCAAATGTATTTGTTGGTCTCAGTTTCTTCTTTGGTTCTTCCCTCCTCTTGCTCATATGCAAAGTTCTTCATCTGCACAAGCCAAAAGGGGAAAATTATTGTTGATATAGCCATCACTAACTAATGATTAAAAGAGAAGAAGAAGTTACCATGATGTTGAGAATTCGAGCAAACACAGCAGTGAAAAAGGTAAGAGAATGTTTCACATAGTCCAAGTCACCACTGCTCGCTTTCTCGATTATCTCCTGTGTGTCCACTACTATGTATCCCACAAAGATCAAGAGTAGAACGTATAGCTGCAAATAGGAATGTAGATTCTACCGAAGAGTAAGTAATCAAGTAAGTGATATCCATCAAGAAACATGCGAATCATTGAAGACAAAGTGAGTGAGCTTACCTCAAACTTAAAGACCGATGCAGAGTTTCGAAAGATCAAAGAGGCAAGTAGCAGCCACAGAGTGATGGACATAACAGAGAAAAGCAGAGCACCAATATAAAGGTGCTCTTTGCGTCTTGCCAACATTGCTGCGGCAGAGAAACAAACAAACGCCAATGCTATTCCCACAAATGCAGTGATCAGGAAACTGTAACAAAAAGAACACATTCAAATACCACATCCTAGAAGCCTGGTGTAGAGGTTTATTTTATAGTAATCACCTTGAGTCAAGATTAATGGCCAGCTTGAAAATGGGACCATCTGAAGCACCTTTAAGCAGAGCAGTCAAAAACAGAAGGGAGAGTCGGTTTGCTGCATCAAAAACTCAAAACATTAGAGTAAAGGAAACAAGACATTAAGAGAGTTGAGAATTAGGGACATATAAACCCACATGATTGTTGATACAAACAGATTATGCTTGCAAGGAATCCAAGAGTTGTGACAAGTCCACCAATATTCCAAAGCATGTGAAGGTAAGCTCCAAAGGCAGCCGCAAGAAGAGTACAGCACAAGGTAAGATACACCTACAAATTTCCAGCGAGAGCACAATCAATCGCCTCAATTTCACTCAGTTTCTCTCAACTTTCTCTTCACTAATTAGCAAAATCTATCGAAACCAACAATAAAAAAAAAAAACAACAACATAAAAACCAAAGAACTGAAAAAAAATTGTCTCATAAAGAAAAATCTATGATTCTATCTTTCTCGAATTTTTTTTTACCACTAATTTGCGAATTTATCGAAAGCAACGCATACGAGTATCAAGGACACTACAAAATTGAAACAATCAAGAACAATACAAAATTGAAAGTATCTGTTGCATTAAGCGTTTAAGACTCTATGATTCCGAATCGATCGACTACGAATCTCGCAACATTCTATTCACTAATTCGCGAATCAACAGACACTACAAGTGAAAAACGATCGACGCAACACAAAATTGAACACAATCTGTTGAAATTAGAAGATTGTGTGATTCCCAAATAAATCGTATTACGAATCTCAAATTCCAAGAAACAAGTTGTTATACGTTAAAGAAGAGAATCAATCGGGGAGACGAAGAAGTTACAGACCTGCTTAAGATGATTCTGAACGGAAGGAGAGAAGTGACGGCGAGAATTAGAGGTCGGAACTCGACCTTTCTCAGGATCATAAGAGTACACCATTGCTTCAAAGCTTAACCAGAATTTCAAAAAACGGAAATGGACAATAATACCCTTCAACGAACACTCTTTAAATATGGCGGGATGGGCTTTTTCATACAAGCCCATGGAAACACTAAAATAAAATGAAAAAACGTTACGTAGTTTCCAGCTGGGAGTAATAAACGACAGGCACGTTACCTCTTCGACGATAAAGGCTGGATTTAGAACCCTCTTGTTGGGTCAGTGAGTGAGTTTGACCCTGACGATGACAAAACAATGGCGTTATTCTCCTCCCCGCCAATCTCTTCTTCTTCTTCATTTTTACCAAATGGATTGTTACAATGTTTTCTCAGGAATACTTGATTCATAGCTCATCGGAGTGAGTTAAGAAGTGAATAGGAAAGACATTTGAATAGTTTTGTTAACAGTGCCAAGTTCATAAGCAAATTTGAAATCACATGATCAACCGGACACAGTATCCCTTCCCCCGCCAAAAGGCAAGCATAATCAATCCAATCTACTAACCATCCAATTTACTGCAACAGTTTTCAACCCCCTGAACAAACTAGACCAATACAAATCTTCACTAACATCTGATTTTTCTATCGTCATCTTTATGATACCACTGTCAACACAAGGCCTCCACGGCTTCTCCTGAGAACAACAACTAGGTTGTAGCTGTGACTACAACAAAACAAAATAGCTACCGTCACTGGACAAGTGATCTTTCAGGAAAAATTGCTCTCTATAGTCTGCCATCTCTGAGACATTGCACTTATGCTGTAAGCTATGGAGATCACAACATGCATATGCACTTGTTTTCACAAGCTCTCAGTCCCACGAGTTATCGAGATTGAGCAATTTTCAACTATACCACCAGAATGCTTATTGAGTGTCACTGAAAAGGATCTGGTAGAACCTTTTTCTCTCTTCTGTATCAAACAGACCGCCTGGTCGATCCCTATGCTTCTCTTGTTCCTCAACATCATCTCCATCATGAATCCTATCTTTCTTTCTCACCACAGACTCAATACCTTTCTCTCTCTTCTTCTCTAGATTAGCCAAGTATCGCCTATGATTATACTCATACAATCCCTGCTGCATCAGTTCCCCAAATTTATCCTTGACAACAACAAGAGGGTCTTTGTCAATCAACTCTGACCCTTTGTAGCCTTCCCTAAGAAGCACAGTGTGAACCTGATACTTAGTGGACACATAGAATATACCCGGATGTTTCAGAAGCATACCATTCAGCTTCTCTGGCAACCCAAACTCCCTCTTGAAATGATTCAGCTTTACCACTGACAGCTTCTTCCAAAGCGTCAACGAGAGTAACTCGTGCACCAAACCAACGCTCCTCTTCTCAAACTCCTTCGAGCCCTCAACAAAATCCCCAACATCCTGATACGGAGACACATAAGGAGAGGCATTAAACTCCAAGAACCTCTCCATCGCAGCAGTCCACGTCGAAGGCAAAGAGCAAGAATAGCTCGGCTCAGAATCACCACATTTCTTAGCTGCTTCTTCCACCGCAGAAACAGCCAACTCAGGCTTCCAAGCCAATAGCTCAATCTCCATTGAACTCTTCCTACCACTATAATTCACTAACCGAAACAAATCCGAATACTTAGGCACAATCCTAATAACATAATCATCACTAAACCCAAAACTCCTCTTAAACTCATTAAGCTTAACAACATTAAGTCTCTGACCAACACTCATCATAAGCAACTTAGCAAGCCTATGAGCTAACACAGGCTCTTGTGAATCTTTAACAATCTCTTCTTCTTCCACAAGAGCCATCATGGGTTTCGTCAAACGACAATAATACTCACCATCCTCCTCCTCGAGATAAACATGGAAACAACAAGGATACTTCTTAACCCAAT
Organism: Aurinia saxatilis; assembly: GCA_900406295.1. Lineage (NCBI taxonomy): Eukaryota > Viridiplantae > Streptophyta > Magnoliopsida > Brassicales > Brassicaceae > Aurinia > Aurinia saxatilis. The sequence goes on along the minus strand of OVAP01000253.1, from coordinate 18,284 downwards.
TCAAGGCCTTACCTTGCAAATCAAGAGTCTTGAACTTCTTCTGTAACAACTTAATCGGTGCCACTTGATTAGGACATCTCAAGATGATGTTTTTAAGACGACTGTTAACAATCCATCTCTTGTTCCGAGAGAGAGCAGATTCGAGATCAGTGTCTTTCTTTGTTGACCATAACGATGAGAATCTTCGGATTGTTATAACTGGAATTGACTTTGCACGACCAGTGGTAGTAACCAGAAGTCTAAAAGACTCCATTTTTTTATCAAATCTGAGCTCTCTCTCTCTCTCTCGAGGCCCTTGAAATGGAGAAGACGAAGGTTATATTGCAATAAGGCCCTCTAACTATTTCAATTTTACCAAACAAAAATCTAAAAATTAAAATTATAACTCCATATTTTGACGAATCAAATGAAAGCCCAATCCATTGGCTGGGACTTTTTGTCCTTCTACTTATATTTTTGTTCATTTCTTTTTCCGGTATATAATTTTAGACACACTTCACTTCCTACTTAAAATATACTCCATCTATTTCACAAAGATTGATTTTCTAAGTTTTATCTTTATTTCATAAAGATGGGTGTTCTAATTTTTGATTTAATGCATTTTTTTACAAAATCAGTTAATTACAAGTTCCTAAACATAAAGTAAATATCAACTTGTTTTCATTGGTAGAATTAATACATATAAATATTAAATAATTAAGAAAATAACAAAACTAATTGAAGAAAAGCAGATATTTAATGTTTCTTAATTTGTGTGAAAAACACAAAACATTAATCTTTCAGAAACGGAGAAAGTAAGATGCAAAACCCAGTTACAATAAATTATTATTATTTTATTATTCGTACACTTTTATTTTCGAATTCACCACATGTATATCAAATCAATATAGTGCTAACTAACATTCAGAGTTTTGGTCGCAACGCGAAAGCGGTTTAGTATCAGTCTTAGGACTAATAATTTTAGGAGTAACGTCTTTGGGTATTATGGGAGGAGGACAACGACAAAATGGGGGTATATAATCAACACAATCACAATAGAAAACTGAACGATGAGCAGAGACGGACGATAAACCTGCACATAAAAAACAAAAAACAAAAAAGAATTTATAAATTTTGCATAAATATATGTTTAAAATTCAAAAGTATGGTACATGGATATTCTTACCAACAAGAATAAGAATGAATGTGAAATAAATGATAAATTTCGCCATAATATATGTTTTCTTAGAGAGGATAAATCTTTGTTTGGTGTGGTGTGAATGAATTGTTCTTTCTCTCCCTATATATACATAGACACTCACATGTATATGTGTATTATATAGTGTCTAGCTTCGTCTGTGACATGTACATGTGTATTATATTGTGTCTAGTTTCGTCTGTGTATAAATCGAAAGATATAATATCTAAAAAAGCTGGATAACAATAAACAACTTGTTAGGGTATAAAATTTTAGTTTGGAAATTAAAGAAAAGTATTACATTTTTAGTTTCTATGTTCAGAAATAAGAAAATAATTTACATTTTCATTTTTATATAAAATTATATTTCCTTTTTGAGATTCTTTTCTCTGTCTTTTCTACTACAATTAAGAGAAAGAAAGGTATGAAATGTACTAGATTCTAAAAAAAATTTAAGAGAAAAGATTCTTTTCTACTACAGTTATATTATTAAGAGAAAAGAATATGTGACTATCTTTTTTCTCNAAATTTTTTTGCTTTTTTTTTTTTTTTTTTTTTTTTTTTTTTTTTTTTGAAGCAATATGTGACTATCTTTTATCTTAAAAAAATGTAATGTGTGACAAATACTAGATAATAATAAACGATTTGTTATGATATAATTTTTTGTTATTTTTGTTTGGAAATTAAATAAAAATATTACATTTCTATTTTCTAAATTTAATTTTTCAGATTTTTAAATAAAAATAAGAAATTCATTTATTATTTATTCATTTTATGGAATTTATGTCCAATTTAAGAAATTAAAACTAAGGTATATATGTGTGAAAAATATATGTATGAGAGATCCTTAAATTCAGTGGTACACATGAAAGTTTAATTTTGTTTTTTTCAAAATTACCAAAATGATGCAAATGTCTTACTATTTTGTAAATCGTTAAAGATCATACAAAAAATAAAAACCATAACTTCCATGTGCTAATACACACGAAAGTTGAATAGTTTTCCACTATATATTACCAAATGATATGAACGCCTTAATATTTTGGAAATTGTTAGAGATTATACAAAAAGTTTTTTTTTTAAATTTAAACTTCGGTGGATTAATACACACAAAACAAGAGTATTTTTTCCAAATTTCAATGCCTTCCTATTTCTGAAAGTGTTAGATAGGCATGGGCGTTCGGGTACCTGTTTGGGTTCGGGTCCAATCCATTCGGGTCTCGGATATTCGTTTCTAGGAAAGTTGTATCCATTCGGATATTTTAAAATTTTGGTTCGGGTTCGGCTCGGTTCCGTAGACAGAGAACCGAAGTTTATCCAAAAACAATTCGGGTCCGATTCGGGTCCAAAAGTACCCGAATTTTATCAACATTTTCAAATAAAACTAGCTACGGTTGGAGTTCGGTTGGGTTTCAGTGTCCAAAATATCATAAAATAGCTTAAATTTGTATAAATTTTGGTTAATTTTTTATAAATATTGTTAATAGCTTTGTATATTTTGGTTATTTTTTTATATTTCAATTATTTTTATCTAAAAATAACTAATATCTTCAGATTTATAATTGTAATATTGGATAAATATGTTATATTAACTTTATATATAGATAATATTTTAGGTGTATAACTTTATTTCGGATATTTTCGGGTACCCGTTCGGTTCTCGGATCGGTTCCATTCGGGTTCGGTTCTTTCGGGTATAAGAGTTTAGGACCCATTCGGATATTTCATCGGTTTCGGTTCGGGTTCGGTTCCACTTTTTTTGGATCGGTTCGGTTCGGGTCTTCCGGTTCGGGTATGATGCCCAGCCCTTAGATATCATATAAAAAAATCACTTCTCTTTTTTTTTGTCGAGAAATCACATCTTTCTTATCTAAATTTTATAAAGGAAAAATGAAAAATATAGTTTACTTTTTCAAACATTTGTATATTTGCATTTCATAACTTTTTAAAAAAATTTGTGTTTTTTTTTTTCCCGTCTGAGAATACTATTATTAGTGTAATGTAAAAAGAAAGTTGCTAGCTCTCAGCCGCCACCAAATTTTTCTCTCTCACTTCTTTGGTGGTTGACCTCTTTTGGCTGTCACCGGAGAGGCTTCATCTTTTCTTTTTCTCTTCTCTAGCGGTGTTATCTTCTCCTGTTAGATTGTGCGACGTGTGGTTCCCTTGGTTATTAAGGGCGTATGGTTCCCTTGATTGGTTAGGATGTGTGGTTCTCCTGGTTGGTTGGAGCGTGTTATTTTCCTAGTTGGTTGGAGTTTATCTAAATATTAAAATTATAACCCCATTGACGAATCAAATGAAATCCCTATCCATTGGTTGGGAGTTTTTGGCCTTGTACCTATATTTTTGTTCATTTCGATTAAAGAAATTTATTATGTTAATTTCTTTTTCTCGTATACAATTTAGACACACTTCACTTCCGTTGAATACGTAAAATATAAAATGCAAAACCAGTTATAATAAATCATTATTATTTCATTATTCGTACATTTTTATTTCCGAATTCACCACATATTTATCAAATCAATATAGTGCTAACTAACATTCAGAGTTTTGGTCGCAATGCGAAAGCTGTTTAGTATCATTCTTAGGACTAATAATTTTAGGAGTAATGGGAGGAGGACAACGTTGTCGACACATTGGGTGTATATGCTCATAACAATCACAAATAAAATCTGGTTGTGGAATTTCACGAGCAAAGATGGACGACAAACCTGCACAGAGAAATTTTTTAAAAATAAATTTTGCATAAATATATGTTTAAAATTCAAAACTATGGTACATGGATATACTTACCAACAACAATAAGAATGAATGTGAAGTGAATGACAAATTTTGCCATAATATATGTTTTCTTAGAGAGGATAAATCTTTGTTTCGTGTGGTGTGTGTGAATGAATAGTTCTTTCTCTCCCTCCTATATATACATAGACACTGACATGTATATGTGTATTATGTAGTGTCTAGCTTCGTTTGTGACATGTACATGTGTATTATATTGTGTTTAGTTTCGTCTGTGTGTAAATCGAAAAATATAATGTCTAAAAGAGCTATAAACAACTTGTTAGGGTATAAAATTTTAGTTTGGAAATTAAAGAAAAGTATTACAGTTTTAGTTTCTATGTTCAGAAATAAGAAAATTAATTTACATTTTCATTTTTATATAAAATTATATTTCCTTTTTGAGATTCTTTTCTCTATCTTTTCTACTACAATTAAGAGAAAGAAAAGTATGAAATGTACTAGATTCTAAAAAAATTTAAGAGAAACGATTCTTTTCTGCTACAGTTATATTATCAAGGTAAAAGAATCTGTGACTATCTTTTACCTTAAAAAATGTAATGTGTGACAAATACTAGCTAGATAATAAACGATTTGTTATGATACAATTTTTTGTTATTTTTGTTTGGATATTAAACAAAAATATTAAATTTCTATTTTCTAAATTTAATTTTTCAGGTTTTTAAATAAAAATAAGAAATTCATTTTATTGTTTATTCATTTGTGGAATTTATGTCTGATTTAAGAAATTAAAACTAAGGTATATGTAAAAAATATATGTTCGAGAAATCCTTAAATTCAGTGGTACACAAGAAAGTTTAATTATTTTTTCAAAATTACGAAAATGATGCAAATGTCTTACTATTTTGTAAATTGTTAAAGATCATACAAAAAATAAAAACCATAACTTCCATGTGCTAATACACACGAAAATTGAATAGTTTTCCAGTATTACCAAATGATATAAACGCCTTGATATTTTGAGCATTGTTAGAGATTATACAAAAAAGTAAAAAAAAAACTTTAAACTTCGGTGGATTAATACACACAAAATAAGAGTATTTTTTCCTCCAAATTTCAATGCCTTCTTATTTCTGAAAGTGTTAGATATCATACCAAAAAAAATCCTTTCTCTCTTTTTTCTTTTTTTTGTCTAGAAATCACATCTTTTTAAGGAAAAATGAAAAATATACAAACATTTGTATATTTGGATTTCATAACTTCAAAAAAAATCCGTTGTTTTTTTTCCCGTCTGAGAATATTATTATTAGTGTAATGTAAAAAGAAAGTTGCTAACTCTTAGCCCCCAACAAAATTTTGTCTCTCGCTTCTCTGGTTGGCCTCCTTTGGTTGTCACCGGAGAGACTTCATCTTTTCTTTTCCTCTTCTCTGACGTTGTTATCTTCTCCGGTTAGATTATGCGGCGTATGGTTCCCCTGGTTGGTTAAGGTGTATGGTTCCCCTGGTTGGTTAGGGCGTGTGGTTCTCTTGGTTGGTTGGGGAGTGTGGTTCTCCTAGTTGGTTGGAGCGTGTGGTTCCCCTGATTTTTTTTTTGTCATAAGTTTAAAATATATTACAAAAAAAGAAAAAAAAACTACAAACTAACCCAAGACTCATAGTCAATTGGGATCAACCATTGTTTGGAATGCACTATAAAGGAACACACATCAAAAGGGTACAAAAGATAGCAAGGGCAGAGGACTAGTTAATTAGCTGGACGAAAGTGCTGGAACCAGAGAACCAAATTGGTGGCCGACGAAGAGGAGCTTCTCGCGTCTTCCTGCCTATCCAAGAGGTACAACTTGTTTCGAAGGATTCGGGAAATGTCGGAGGAGATGGAGCGATGAGATCTGCTTGTAGAAAAATGTCTAGTGTTTCTTTTTTTCCAAATGGCATAAATGCACACTTGAAATGTTAACTTGACGATGTTTGAGATGCGCTTTGGGAGAGATGGCAGCCATGTTCGAATAACTTCTATGGTCAGAGAGAATGGGTGAATTCCGGAGAGAAGGATCCCCAAATGTCTTTGGTAAAAGCACATGTGAAGAAGAGATGTTGCACCGTTTCTTTTGATGGAGCATAGCAAGCAAGTCGAGTTACTTGTTATGTTCCACTGGTGGAGACGATCTTTGGTAAGCAAGCGGTTGAGTAGCACTAGCCAAGTAATGAAGGAGTGCTTTAGTATTCTGTGCTTGAACCAAACAATGTCAAACCATGGTACTTTAGGTCCAAAATCATTCAACGCTTCCCATGTTATTCATGTGTTGAAGGCTGCTGGTTTACCGAAATCGCTATACCAGAAGTAATTGTCGTCCGCTGCCACATCGGATGGAGGAGAAAGCAAACTGATGGTGGTCTTTAAATGGTTGCGCCTAGAAGATCTTGATAAGTTGAAGGACCATTCGTTATTCTTAGTAGCTTGAGAGATTCTTGAGTCGATAGGAATTCCTAGAGCCATGAACCTTTGTTTCCATTCAATGTCCCTTGTTGGTTGAGTTTATCTCTCTTCTCCAGCTAATTCCTCTGGAGATGGAGCTTATGGTTGAGATTTTTTTTCCCTCGGTTTCTATTTGGTGGGGCTTATCTATCCTTTCTATCATGAATACTAGTTAACTAGAAGACAAGATACAATATTTGAAGATTCAAGAGTCTGTTTGGAGAATAACCTTCATGAATTCAATATCAAAAGTACATTATGGTTGACTCAGTAGTATATATATAGCTTTATTATTAGGTTTGTGATACTAGAATTTTCATGATTTTGATTTGTGGGTCGTTGTAGTTATCGATTACTTTGTTACTTTTAATCATATTGATCCAGATGATTAAAAAAAAAAAAATTGCTACAAGAGCCTCTCTTTTCTTGGCAAACAATTCCTCCAACCATCGCTTGCCACATACGAGTGGATGCGATTATCTCGGACAACACTTCCAGCATTTGCGGCTTGGTGTTCAAAGCATACATTCCATTCTTCATAGGGGCTTAGCATCTGTAACAAATGGTCTACTAGGCCGAATATAACCTCAACAACATGGAGACTCCCCAAACTTTCAAAAGCCCATTCCCAGGCCATAATATGAGCATCTGACTCCGATCTTATTTCTGCAAATAACCTTCGACTATGCATCAATACAACACCATCATTACGGCGCCTATGTTGCATTTTAATTTCCCCATTTTCAGACGCCTCCCATTGCTGAGTCTCCGGAGATATTGTTGTTATATTTCGTATCCTCAACAGTTAGCCGTAATCTCAGACCATTCATCCCACGCTTTCTTGACTAACACGTTAACTGGAACAAACCTCTGTTCAAACTTGACGACAGGAACCCGCCTTTTCAACTTCCAACAATGTTCTTTAACAGGATTTTGAGTGACGGTCTTGCGATAGCTTCTTGAAGAACCTCTGAATTTTGTCAGTTTACCCGAGAGCCAGTAACTGGACCTAACAGAATAATGACCATTCTTGTTATAGTGCCAACATCAACCTGTGGAAACAATTATTATTTGAAGACAAAACCAGTAATTAATACACATTTTTTCGTAAAACATAGTACGTAGCAACCATGTAACCAACTTTCTTGTTCTTTCCGATTTCTCTAACATCCAGCAACCCAATTGGGCTAATTGTTTGCCTACATGGCACCAAAGTTGAACAACTTCGTCAGGTAAAGTCAGCTTAATTTAAGTGCATTATTATACGGACTAATGAGTATGTCATAAGGTAACTGGCAAGAGGATAATTTGTCTCTAAACATGTTGGATACTATTGAGTAGCTTCATTATATGATTTGAGTTTTGTGTTCAATGTCAAATACAACGTTTCTTGCTTTTTCAAAAGATACAAAAATGTGTTTTCTCAGGCATGCTCTGTGAAACGTCTCTTGGATCACTCTTGAATGCGTTGCTGCCGAGTATATTCCCACAGAGCAATGGCACCACTGACGTGAACATTGAGGGATCTAACAACTCCGAGTTGTGGGATCTCGACACAAGCGTCCAGTACATGGATTATATCCACAGGTATGCCTTCCTTTTCTCGACCAAGCACCAAAACCTTAGAGCAGAGACAACTTTCCCTTTTTAGTTCCGTGGGGGAAGCAAATAAGTGTGAGCATTAGAAAAGCATTTGTTCTTGTTTTACCAATCAACTTACCGTCTTCTTTGGGAACTGATATTTGTCCAGTGAAACGCTGTTAGCTGTCTGCTCCAGTCCCAAGATTGCGAAACCTTCTCGTTTCTTTTTCTCCAAGAACAGTTGTAAACTGTTCACTGGGACTTCCATGATTGGAACCCATTTCTCAGCAGTCACACTGCAGAACAGAAAAACTCTTGTAGATTGACTCTCCAGTCTCCACCATTCTTATAATTCAGCAGGAAGTTATCAGATTTATTGTGAATTCTCGGTCAGATATTTTCTTCCTTTGCATCTACCATTACTCTTGTATTCTAAACATATCTAACTGGTGATTCTCTTCAAATATAAAGAGACTTGCATTATACAATAGGACTTGAGTATATGAACTATACCTTATTAGTTGGAACTGTTTGTCGTGTATTATGTTTGCATCTGCAACAACAAGACCTGATGCTTTAAATATCTGGAACATATGAAGAGAAGGGCTTGTTAACACTAACAAGATATAAGTAGTACCAGACTCCCAACTTTAACTGAACTTAAATTGAAGGAAAAAGAAAGTAATCGTTATACCTCGCATGTCCGGGCTAATCCAGCAAGATTAGGAATACGATCAAGCAATGAAGCCACAAGGATCAAACTCTGTCGACCAGATTTCAATCTTTCAACTTCCAGGCTTCTAGATCGTAAGAGCTGACTCACGAGTTCGTCTTCCTTTTCCATTTCTGAAAAGTTACCCATGTTAGTACGACGCAGAGAGACTGTACATAATCTTCAGAAAATGGACAGCTATATAATATCTGCATACCAAAGAGCCGCTTGTAATTTTCCCCATTTTGGAGTACAGAAGTTGAACTAGCATCTTGCTTCTCATGTTTGGACAGAGTAATTTTTTTCTGGAAATCTAACGATAATGGCTCAGAAAGCCTTTCTTCATTTGATTTGGACAATACCAAGGGACGGTTAGATTCTTCTTCAATCTTGAAGCCTTCATTCTTAATGGTAACCACATCCTTTGCCATCGAAGCACGGAGATCTTCTCTAACATCCTGCAAGGCTTGAAGATAAGACACAGAGACAAAAACAGCAAAAAGAAAAGCATTCTAAAATATGTTTATTTGCTTACATTCAGAAAAGAAAGCACGTTATCCATAAGGCATGTTGGGACACATTCAAATTCACTTTCCTGCACAACCAGCCATGAAATCATTTTTTTTTTTAAATGGCATTGAAAGTATAAGATTTCAACATCTGAATGTAAAAAAGAGTAGTAGGAACCACTAAAAAATACTCTCAACAATGAGGTTACATGGCCATGTAACAAATTTCGGAAATTTCTAAATTTTTGTAACAGCCATAAGTGCAGGAACAGCTTGGATTGCATTGGTTACCTCAACACGATTAACAAAAACACCAGCCGGGGTAGCAGATGTTGTGGGATCATAGGCATCAAGATATCCTTCCATCGATGATCGTAATCTAGCACATGAGAGAAAATTTAACAATTGAATTTCTGTGATAAACCAAAACCTTCTAGATGGCTTTCTCTGCAAAAGTAAGATGGTTTCTGCAAACAATATGAAAATTTATAATCATAAGAGCAACACACCTCGAACAGTCAGGATTCTTGTCCAGATACGACTTTAAATTCTCAAAAGAATGTTTCTCCAAGGATACTGTCTGAGACGATGTAGACTCCACAGGGGGAAACAATCTAAAGAGTACTCGATGCACTAATAACTGCCAAACACCAAACAAAAAAAGAATAAGACTGATATTCACTTCATGTCCAACATCTATCCAAAGAAGACAGAGATGGCATCTATATAAGACCAACCTGAGTGAAACCACGTAAGCTATGATGATGAGAAGTTAATAACGGTATTATTGGTGGAAGAAGTTCTCTCAGATGCGTCTGTTGAGCCATCTTTTCGGCATGGAGGATGACATTGGCTGCTATAAAGACATAGGACGAGAGAGCTTGCTGCATATTACAAGAAAACATTTATCAATATACTAAACTGAGAAAGCTGGTACAAAAAAATTCCATTTTAGTTTGAATGTTTTAGGTGTATCTTGCGTATACCTGAGCTTTAGTGTCATAATTTTGTAGTATAGGAACTAACTGCTCTTTAACCTGTGATAAAATTACCAATCAGTGGATACTTTATAATAATACACAAAATCATTAATAACATGGCCCATCAAGACAGGAAACTGTTTAGAGTTTGATCACAATTTTGTTTTTGAAACACTGTAACTTAATTACCAATGCTGGATATTTCAGGTATATGTTAATGGCAAATGTTTCCAGGTATTGTCGAACAGCAGGCAGGTTATTTCTCTGCAAGCAAACCAAACACAAAAACACTCAGATTCAATTTAACTTTAAAAAAAATGAAGCTGATCCTTTTACTGGCACTTGGATAGTTAAGAATGCAGGTGATCCTTTCTGATATTAGTTTCTGAGTAAATAATGCATGAAATGTACGTAACTTCAGTCTACTTTTGTTAACTTACATGTAGACATAAGTGCAAACTGTCCATGACTTGGCCAACAATTTCATTGCTGACAAATCGCGACATAATGCATATCATCTGCCAAGCGCGTATTTTTCGTCTATGGATCTGTTACGTAAAAATCAGAAATTACGGTCATAATGGTCACTTGTAGTGATTTAACGTTCACCAAAAGTGTCCATCTAAAACCTAATGAAGGAAAACAAAGGAACGAAATGCGTCACTTACAGCACTATACTTCTTGTAAAGCTCCTTTGCCAAGTCTTTATCATGCACCTGCGCCCCCAAAAATGGATTTAATTAGAATATATGATTAGTCCATATCATTATTTATCAGTGTATCAGAAAGTTCCCATGCATGCTAAAAAATTTCAATATTTTCTGAAACTGACAGAATTAATACCGCCGCATCAAGAAGCTCCAACAGGAACAATTTTCCAGCCACAAGAGCATCCTGATGATCTGCTGGCTTGCCCATATAAGCCAAATCAGCCAGCTTCTGAAACAGACCAGCGACCGAGACACGTGCATACAACTCTGTGTTGATAAAAACCTGAGGAAAGATGAGAACATGTCACTTTACTGAGTCAAATAATTCAGCAAAGCTATGAGACCATCATCAGCTGATAACTAATCTTACTTCTGTCAGTTCAGGGTCTGGGTTTTTTTCCAATAATGATACTTCAGTTCTTGCATCCTTATTGTCAGATAATTCAGCTTCAAAATCCTCATCAAATGCAACTAAAAATCATAAATGAAATCGTTAGCAATTCAATATCACGAGTCATTGCAATGACAGCTTAATAGAAACAAAAGCTAGTACAGACCAGAACCATAGAGAGTCAGAAGCCTCAATTCTTTAATGTAGAACTTTATCGTCTCAGGGTACATGAGCAATAGTCCTGTTAGGTGCAAGGCCAAAAGACGAATTGTGCGTGGACTTTTTTGACCCTCCTCGAGTACTTTTTCAACAAACTGTGAAACAAGAGATTTCCATTAAACACACATTTTCTCTTTGGTTTATCAATCATTATTGAGAACGATAGATGCATACCCACTTCAGTGGACCATGTCCATCTTCAGCTATGTGCATGTCTTCATTACTAAACAAAGAAGAATGCAACACAGAAGAGAATAGTGCAGCAATGGGTGCAACCCTTCTTTTCTTGCAGCTGATATGCAATATCCAACATGATTTGACCAACTGCCACATTGTCTGCTTACAAGGCATCACAAGAAATGAGAATAATATTAATTACATGAAAGGATAAAGACAAATTTCCATCAATCTCTACCAAAAATCATTACAAAACCTGAATATCCACACCCAAGAAACCATCCATAGATGATTTCCCAGACGCAAGAATTCCTAAAGCAAGTCTGACAGATTTCAGCATAGGCAAAGCAGAACTCTCCCCCGCATTTTCAAGGCTGCCGAAATCATAACAGGAATATTAGTGATCATTAGAAAATAAAGCATGTTTACATCCTGAGACAAGCATCCGCGAAAAAATTATAGCCTTTCATCTGAGATGCTATTAGGTTGTAATTCAGATCTACTAGAGTTACACTCATTATAAAGAAAGGTTTTTCTGGTACTTATATGTGACTTTAATATATGTAGCTGCTCACAAGAGAAAAAATGCCATTGCAACCACAAGAAATGAAGTAATGACTGCTTAGAAAATAAAAATGAACTAAACTTATCACACATCCCACCTCTCTACAATATCATGAAAAATGATTTTGACTGTATCATCTGTGAAGAAAGACTTTCTATCCCCTGGAATACGTCTGACATCAAGAATATGCATGACTGATAGTAGAGACTCCACACAAAGCCACTGTGAATGAAGCACAAAAGGTCAGAATGTTCTTTTAGCCATCCAGAACTAAAGGCCACTGAGAAGATCTTATAATGCGCATAATTCCACTAATATATGGGTATAGGTCTGTCAACGGATTAAAAGATATGCATTACCTTCCAGCTAAGCAGAACTGCCCTTCTACTTCTTACCAGAAGTCCTGCTGTGAGAAGATGATTAATGTTATGGAGGAAAGCTGGAACCGAAACTTGTAACCAAAATTCACCATCTACCATGGTTACTAATGTATTATCGTTTTCTAAGAGGTTGAAAGCTCCAGCTGAGCACAAAGACACTAATGCATTCAGTACTGCAGCTAGCGCTTCAAATTGTGCAAGATAGACCTCCGCTGCAGCCTGGTCAGAAAAATTCATAGTGAATTGTTATACTGTGATTACAAGACAGTTCAGAGCTTAACAGCAGTTCATGCATCTTATCAAACTTGAAAATTCAGAAGAAGGGCATTTACCTCAGAATTACAAATTTGAGATGATATGGTATGCTGAACGATCTTCCAAAAGAAATCCACTGCTAATTTGAGTTCACTAACACCACTAGTGACTTGAGCACAATATGACGAGACCAGCCCAATAACTTTCACCGACGTTACCTGCTCATCATAAATCACTAACATGATTTTTGCAATGTTTTGTAGACGTGTAACTACTAGGAACTGAGCTTAAGAATCATATGTTACTGTCCTAAAACAAAGAACAGGAATAAACAAAATCATACAGCTTCAAGTACAGCTGTTGTGGTAGGAATAGATAGCCGGCGTTGACTTGGGCCCCCAAGTTTTCCTAAGACAGAACCAGACAGAGTACCATTCTCCACAGTTATGTGAGACCAGAATATAGAACAAGAAGAATCAGCAAATGAAATCAGCTCCTTCTGTATTGTGAGTCCGGGAAAGAAACAACATAGTAAGTAAGTCAAGAAATTATATCATTGTTGTCAAATATTTGGTAAGTGTTGGCACAGTGTTTTCCATTTACCAGTAGCGATAAGAGAACAACAGCAAAATTTTCGTTTATAATAACTGAAGCACTGCCAACGATCTGCTCGCCAGCTTTCTCAACAGAGCCAATGGACAGCTTGCTTTCCACTGAAGAACATACGAGTCCATCTTGCATGTTCGGGAGCTCGGAAAGTATACTCAGAATAAAGATTAGAAACTTCACAGGTGCCCGTTCTAAATGGTTCTTCTCTTGGAAATAATTAACACCGCTATTTCGCACAATCTGCAGAGTACAGGGAATTGTCAAATTTACAGCGTCATACAGCAGAAAAAATGAAATAACTAACAGGTTAAAAATGAAAGTCAAAGAGCACAAACCATTATGACATCGGTGAGATGTTCTTCATCATTAATTATGAGGAAAAATATTCTTGCCCAGCGTTTTGTTTGGGATTCCCATGCCTCCAAGTCTTCATCATCAAAACCCTCAGCATGATCACTGATAAATACTTTCAGATACTCATAAAGGCTCGCCAGAAGCCGAGTGCCATCAGTACAGAAACTGTTGGAAGTCTTGCTGTCGCGCCCCTGGAGCCATTCTACCACAATTTTGCGCAATAAGCCTAACATAGAAGAAAACATATGACATTAGACGTGACCTTCCATTTGAGTTCCGTATGTAATACGTCTCCCGCTCACCATCATGGTCGGTAAACTCCCGAGGAACCGCTGAAACAAACTGCAATAGTGTTCCAAGAGGAACATTACACGGATTCACCACTGAAGCAGCAGTCTCCAACGCTTTTTGATAAACTAGAAAATGGAAAAAAAATCACAGAATAAATATTAGTGAGCTTAATATCATGAGGGAGCCCCAAAAATGGTAATTACGCATACATATGATTAAATTTGACAATCTCACTGGTTAGAGACCTCGAGTTCGGTATTTATGATTAAAATGTTGTCTGCTGCTCTCTGCGACAAACTTCAAGACATCCAGTATATGTGCCATATCATCTTGACTTAAATGTTCACTAGATGGTTCATCGAAAGTTCCAGAGAACCTATCTTCGAGATGCTCCATTTCTTTGTTCCCATATCCTCCAACCACATATGCTGTAGAAACAATGCATTGTACGAGAGCCATAAATCCAGCCCTACCAAAAGACTGTTTCTTTGCAAGAGATGCCAGGTTGATTAAAAATCCAACCCGATTCCTATGAGATGAGTAAATAGTAAGACAAGCGTAATTACAAAAATTCATGATTTAATAATTCACAAACGATGGATAACATATCCATCTACACATGAGCAATAACATATATACTCGAACGCAACAAAGAAAATAAACTAGACCAAAACCATAAATAAGATGGAATAATAACTCAAGACACCCTACCTTTGGTTGAGGCAACTTGTGTACGCACGCACATATTGAGCTGCACCTTCAATTGTTCTTGAGGTGTAGATTCCTTTCAGGCCTGGTACAGCAGAGAAGGCAAAATATAACTCTAGTTATCACTTCAGAATAACAGTGAAACAATGCTGGAGAAGGGTCCAACACAATATATTAAAGATTACGGAATACATTTCTACAATAAAGCACCAACCGAAATCTTTGTGGTGTACAGAATCATTCAAAGCCTCTATGAAAGGCCCAAGAACAAAAGCTTGGGACATTGATTGTGTACATGTTTTATATCTTCTCCACTCGATCCCCAAAAAAGACTCCATGACCGTGCACCTGACTACAAATTAGATAGATGAATTAGCATTATAATAGATTTGAACTAGAAATCTGGATCACTCGTAATGTGTTCCCAAGATACTTTTATGTGACAGGTGAAAAAATGTAAATAAGTTGTTATAATCTAATTACACAACATGCCCCCAACAAGCAAACAGTACCTAGAGGGTTATCATGACGAAAGCCACGATTCCAAAGAACCTCTAACCAATTAAATATTTCAATTTCTTCATCTGGAGTTTCCTTGCAACCTTGATGAGAGTTATTGCAGTCAGATTTCAGGGATCCATCATATCTGAGAGATGACTTGATTAACAAATCAATCTGCGAGGTGAATTAAAAAAACACATGAGCAGAGGAAACAAGCATCAGGAGCACAATTTTTACAATCACAAGTAAAAACCTGACCTGGTTACTCCATGCAGCTTCTACAAGGTGAGTGCCGTACTCTTCAAGCATCTCAAACAGGAGCAGAAAAGCTTGCCACTGCTGCTGACTAGACAACCCAGAGTCGACAGAGCCATACAGTTCTCCAACGCCAAGCGACTTGGCTTCCTTATCTGCCCACATCTCCTTTTTAGTCATAGCACGATGAACTGAATTCCCTTCAGGCTTTTTCTCAGAACTGGTCTTACTCACTTCGGTTATGGATAAAACTGATTTTAGTATATGCAGTGACTGTTTTCTTACTAAGCTCTCATCAACAACCTGAAAGGAAATGTTTTGTAGTTTGTACTCATGGATGATACTATTGTGGAAATTAAAGAAACTAAAAGACTAGCGGGTATTTTTTGCCATACCAAGCCATTCTTAATTTCATCCCAAAATTTTTGTTCTGATCTCAGGTCAAATTCGACAGCGTCTTTTTCTGTCCAGGAACCAGAAGAAAGACACAAAGAGAGGACACTGTAGGCATCCCTTCTCTCTATTGATCCAACCGAGAACAGCTTCTTGCAGCATTCCCAAATTCTCTTTTGGAAGTCATTCCTGGAGTTCACGGCTTTGGAAATCATATAAAGGCAAAACCAAATCTAACTTTAAAACCACATGGCATAACTGTTTGGATCTTAATCTCACCTTGAGAGTATGTACATATGTCTGTGATGTGAGATTTTCAGAGAGGACTGAGAAGAGAATGCCTTAAAAATAGCAGGGAGGAGGAAACTTATAGCACAAGAACGATGCTCTACACTTTGTGCCAAAAGCCGCTCAGTCGTATTACACAAATCCCAAAGCATACCAGCAGCAAAATTTTCCAACTTCGGAGCCGCTTGGTGACTTTGAAAAGCAGCATTCAGTATCAAATTTAGGAGATGACACGACAGTGGAATTGGAAACGATCCAGACAAAGATGCAACGTAGTTTCCATCCAAATTTATTGTATTCAAAGAATCACAACGCAACAGGTCGCCCCACTTAATAAAATCTGATTCTTCGTGTTGAAGCATTCCCATTGAAACACCAACCGATCTCATTAAAAAAGGCACCAAACTCTCCCCCAATACATCCAATACACTAGTCTCAATCACTACATCAAAGAAAGATTCTACAATCTGGGACAGCCAAACAAGACAAGATCATCAATAAGCTCAAGGAGATCTAAATCCAAAGATTATAACTCCACAAAAATTTACCTTATTAAGCATATCCAAATCATATGCACGAACCATCTTCATAAGTGGAATAAACACTCTCCACACAAATAACTCGAACGCATTATGATTATTCACAGTACTAAACCCTGTTTGCAACCTCAAACATTCAATTAACCAATTCTCAAACCTCAAAATTCAAATTCAGAACTCACCAAAATTCTTAAGTAAATGACAAAGCCCAGCTACCAATGAAGCAATGTGGCTACATTCATCAGCATCAAACTTCTTCTCCCCATTTATAGTGTCCTATTCAAACATGGAAGAAGCCATTTCAAATCCTAACCCAGAGCAAAATCACAGTGACCCAATAACCAAAATCTTATGAATCAGTACCTCGAAACGGAAAGGAAGCTTCTCGATGAGTGATTCGTAAAGGGTCGAAGGAGATACGCTTGTAGAGGTTAGAACACAATCCAGAAAAGCAGGAACAGCTGCTTGAGGCACTTTTCTGAAGCTCGATGACAGTGAAGTAATCACAGACGAATCCATTGGAGAGAGCTCGAGAAACGAAGTTGAAATTGAAATTGACTTCAGAGAGACTTGAATTGAATTGAATTGAATCGTCTTAAACCCTTTTGGGTTTGGCTCCTTTCAACTTTCAAATCAATTTCATGGCTAAGGACAGTATAAACCCTAGTACCGAGAAAATTTTAATTTGCAATTAGATCCCTGTAGTTTTAAAACTTCTTACATGTATCCTAATACAATTATTGAAATGGGATTTGGGTTCTACGGCTTAATCTTTGTGTGTTTGGGCCTGATAAAAAGGTTTTCAGTATTGGGCCGTGGGTTAAAAAAAGGGGAAAAAAAATATCCGGAGAATTTTCGGGAGATTGAACCCGACGTGAATCGAACACGCAACCTTCTGATCTGGAGTCAGACGCGCTACCATTGCGCCACGGATCCGGATGTCTACACACATTTTTAAATGTATTTATTATTAGTGGAGTGATATACAATTTGTATCTCGTTTAGTGATTTGATAAAATTAAAGACTAGTTTACCAATGGTCGAGTTTGTAAAGTAAATTACATTGTACATATACATTTGAACATACAAAATTAACGACCTTTATATTGTTTGTTGGAGCAGAGATTGCGTGAGTATGAAGATTTTGTTTGATGTATCAAAACTGGTTCCAAAAATGTTCGAATTGATCAGATACTATACAATAAAGTAATTGGTCATTATTTTGTCTCTTTAGTAAACATAAAATAAAGTGGTTGACGCTTTTTTGTTGTTGGAGTATTAAGATGCTCGAGTTAAATGATCGCTTTTACTTTTCAAAAAATTAAAACATTAGTCTACGCATAATTCTTTTTTCCGTCAAGCTAGGTTCTTTTACGTGTCAATCATCTTTTGTAATTTTTCTTTCTGCCGACATATAGTCTTTTTTTTTTTTTTTTCCATCTAAACTTTTATTGAAACAGTAGGAAACAGGT
>OVAP01000252.1:0-42824 GCA_900406295.1 Aurinia saxatilis | reverse complement strand
TCCATGCTCTAGAAAAGTGTTTGAAGAAAGATGAATGGGCTGAGATTGACGAAAGTAGGCTGAGAGTTTTACCTTAGACATGTATGAGTGTATAAAAATACACGGGTTTACTCCTAAAAATTATAGCTTAGCCATGTATGACAATATGAGTATAGTGGTCAAACACTGCATTAACCTTAACTAACATTTTTTCATACAAACTTATTTTGACTGCTAAAATAAACAAAATCAAATCAAATATAAAGAACCAAATTTACATTTCATAAGAACTTTTACAAGGATATAATCATTTTGCAAAACAAGTTAAACAAAGTTTGATTATAAATCTAGTATTCAATAGATTATGAAATACAAAATCATCAAAAACCAAAAAAATATTATTTGACTTACCTCGTTTCTAATAAAATCCGAATAAAAAAAAAATTTATATAATTTTTTATCAAAAAAGCTAAGAATTATTTAATAAAAAAAAATGACGAGAAATATTGCACAAAAATTTTGACTTATAAAATTAGTTTTCAATAGATTAACATAATTTTCATATAACATCTTTTGACTAATTTGTGAACAATTATAGGACATTCATTTTGTGTATATGGTAATATGTATTTTCACCTTCTCTTATACATGTACAAGTGTATAAAACTACACCGTACTAGTTCTGTAAAAGACTTGTTTCCATTACCAAAATAAAATAGAATAAAATCAAATGTAAAAAAACAAATTTATATTTCATAAATCTTTTACAAAGATATAATCATTTTGCAAAAAATGTTAAACAAAGTTTGACTATAATTCTAGTATTCAATAGATTATAAAATACCAAATCATTAAAAACTAAAAGATATATTATTTAACTTACCTTATTTCTTATAAATTAGAATAAAAAAAAAGTGAATTTACATCATTTCAAAAAATCTTTTACCAAAAAATAACAACGATTTAATTAACGAAAATGACGAGAAATATTGCGCAAAAATATCGATTTGTAAATTTAGTTTTCAATAGATTACTTTTATTTTCATTAATATTTTTAACATAATTTTCATACAACATCTTTTGACTAATTTGTGAACAATTATAGGACGTGTGTATATGGTAATATGTATTATGACCTTCTTATACTCGTATAAAACTACACCGTACTAGTTTTGTCCCAAAAGTATATTTTTTTCTCTTGTTTTTTTGGTTCGCGTAGCCGAAAATTCGATCTCACACTCTTCGATTCAATTTCTTAGGTTTAACATCTTCTAGGTCAAAAAATTCGATTTCAAGAAATTCTGGGTTGATAATAGTTGGTCGTTTTGAGATAATTTAGGGTTCATAAAGGATCTGTTTGTATCTCTTTTTGCTCTGTTTGCTTCTGTTATATATCGTAAAGTCTCAGTCTTTAGGGTTCATTCTTTAGTGTTCAATTGCGGAAAAAGCAATGCTTAGTGTTGTAAGGGTTCATTTACCGTCGGAGATACCTATTGTTGGCTGTGAACTTACGCCTTATGTGCTTCTCCGGCGGCCGGATAGGACTAATACTACTGATGATGTGCCTGAGTCTGCTCCACTTGAAGGTCATTTCTTGAAATACAGATGGTTAGTTTCTTTGCTACTACTTTTTGCTTCTTTTGATTTTTGTGGGCAAGTGGGTTTTAACGGAAATGTGAGGTTTATACTGTGAAATGTTATAAAGTTGAAGTCTTTGTTCGTTTTGGTTTAGCAAATTTGGATGTGAGAGATGATTCATTTCATTGATTGAGTTGTGTCCTCTGGATTTCGATTTGTGTGAGTAAGTGGGGTTTGATTGAAATGTGAGGTTTATACTGTGAATTCTTATAAAGGTGAAGTGTTTGTTCGATTTGGTTTGGCAAATTTGTGTGTTAGAGATGATTCATTTCTTTAATTGAGATATGTCCTCTGGATTTGTGTGAGTATGTGGGGTTTGACGGAAATGTAAGGTTTATACTGTGAGTTCTTGTGAAGTTGAAGTTTTAGTTTGTTTTGATTGGCAAATTTGAGTGTTAGAGGTGATTTATTTGGTTTGGAAGTGGGATGTTTGCAAGTCTTTAATCTGTTCTTAGGTTATTGTAATTGAGATGTATACTTTTGGATTTCGATTTGTAGGTATCGGGTACAGAGCGATAAGAAAGTTGCGATTTGTAGTGTGCATCCATCAGAGACGGCCACATTGCAATGTCTAGGTTGTCTAAAGTCGAAGGTTCCTGTTACGAAAAGCTACCATTGTTCAACTAAGTGCTTTTCAGATGCGTGGCAGCATCACCGTGTGTTGCACGAGCGTGCTGCTAGTGCTGCTGCTGAAGGAAATGATGAAGAAGAATTGCTCCGTTTGAATAGTACGGGATCAGGATCTGGTGTTCTCAGTACTGCTGGTAGTTTAACAAATGGAGCAGCTTCAGTTTATCCAGCACCAGCAGTCATAACCCAAAAGACGGGAGCAGGAGGGGAAACTCTTGTTGAGGTTGGCCGATCGAAGACATACACACCAATGGCGGATGATATTGGCCATGTTTTGAAGTTTGAGTGTGTAGTGGTCAATGCAGAGACAAAACAGAATGTGGGACATCCCTGTACCATATTGACTTCTCGTGTAATTCCTGCTCCGTCACCTTCTCCGCGTAAGCTAATCTCTGTGACTGGTGCTGATGTTGTCGGGCATCTGGATTCTAATGGCCGACCTTTGTCTATGGGATCATTCACTGTGCTCTCCTACAATATATTGGCTGATACTTATGCTACTAGCGACATATACAGTTACTGCCCCCCATGGGCTCTTTCTTGGACATATCGGAGACAGAATTTATTACGGGAAATTGTTAAGTACCATGCAGATATAGTTTGTCTTCAGGAGGTAATTATTATTATTTGCAGAGATTAATCTGAATTGGATCACAGTGCAATTGCTTTTGGTTTAGTTATGAACTATTAGTGGTTTACGGAGACATATCCCTCCAACATTTTCCTTTTTGTCACCTTGCAGGTACAGAATGACCATTTTGATGAGTTTTTTGCTCCTGAGCTGGATAAGCATGGATACCAATCTCTTTTTAAAAAGAAAACAAATGAGGTTTGTTTGGACGCTTCCCTTGACCCCCCCATAATCTATTCCTAAATGTGGAAAAATGGGCTGACCAGAACTTCACTCGATAATCTTAGGTTTACGTCGGTAATACAAACACAGTTGATGGATGTGCTACTTTTTTCAGAAGAGACAGATTTTCTCATGTTAAAAAATACGAGGTTCGTCGTAGTTTTCCACTCTATTAGCTCTATTTTTTATTCAGGCCCTTTTGCTAAATCATCGGGCTGCCAATCCAGGTTGAGTTCAATAAGGCTGCGCAATCTTTGACTGAGGCTCTTATTCCCATTCCTCAAAAGAAAATTGCTTTGAATCGTCTGGTCAAGGTAAACTTAAAGATTCTCTACTGTGTGATTATTGTTCCCTTACATTTGCCGTGTTTACTATTCATGTAAGACTGAGTTAGATTCTTTTGTTTTAGGACAATGTCGCATTAATAGTTGTCCTGGAAGCAAAATTCGGTAACCAAGCTGCTGACATTCCTGGGAAGCGTCAGCTTCTTTGTGTGGTAAGAGATGGTTCCAAAGATGGACTATTTGTTTTTCTAAAGCTCACCTCACAAAGGTCTCGTGGTGATTCTCTTTTATTTATGTGATGAATACAGGCTAACACACATGTAAGTGTTCCTAATGATCTGAAGGATGTGAAGCTGTGGCAGGTTGGTTGGTTTATTTAAATGTAAAAGAACTCTCAGATTCATATTCTAACATCACTACTAATCCATATCTGATTCTGGCTCAACATAGGTTCACACATTATTGAAAGGACTGGAAAAGATAGCGGCCAGTGCAGATATTCCAATGCTTGTGTGTGGAGATTTCAACACTGTACCTTCGAGGTATGGCTGTTTTGTATTCTCTACGTCCAATCCGCAAAAGTGTCAAAATCTTGCTCAAATTATGACCATGGTTTCTAATCAGATTAACTTAGAGTTCCACCCATATTTTTCAGTGCTCCTCACTCACTTCTTGCTATGGGGAAGATTGATCCATTGCACCCGGATTTGATGGTTGATCCTCTTGGAATTTTACGTCCTTATACCAAGCTAACTCATCAGCTGCCATTGGTATGTATCTTTCCCAAAGAATCAGTGTAGGCATGCATAGAAACTTTGGAATTGCAACATATGCATTACTATGTTACGGTGTGAGCAATGCAGGTCAGTGCGTATTCATCCTTTGCCAGAATGGCAGGCAGCCTTGTTGCTGAGCAGCAAAGAAGAAAAATGGATCCTGCATCAAATGAACCGTTATTTACCAACTGTACTAGGGACTTTATTGGCACACTTGATTACATATTTTACACAGGTATTTTAGGCGACAAATTTCCTGCTTCGCTGCCAGAGCCTGCACATTTGCAACTGAGATTTCTAATTCGTCTTCAAACATTTGTTTTTTCGGTTTCAGCTGATACATTAGCAGTGGAATCGCTATTGGAACTACTAGATGAAGAGAGCTTGAGGAAGGACACGGCTCTTCCATCACCAGAATGGTCGTCTGATCACATTGCTCTTTTGGCTGAATTCCGCTGCACACCCAAAACCAGACGCTGATGCTGCAAACTCACAGATGAAGCAATGTTTTGTGGAGATACCACAGCTGTAACCAATACTTATTACTTAAAGACTGGTCCCAGTGGAGATGGTTAAGGTTACATGAGGTAGATCGCGTGGCCATATCCTCTCTGAGTTTTCTTTCTAGGTTTTTCGTTTGCCTTCTACATCCTGTTCACAGTTATTTGCTTTCACCTCACTGTAAGAAGTATGGTCACTTTATGGTTCGTTCTTTTCTCTTCTTATAGTTTGTTTCTCTTCGCCGGTAGGTTTTTTCTTCCCTGGCTTGTCAATGTAACAATGTAAACTTCAGATTCTTCAAGAAAATAGTGGCTTGAGTTTGCAGTCACTTCACTTGAAAATAAAAGATCTTTGTCTAGAGCCTTCCTACACAAATCCTGAAGTTTAGCTACAATTTTCTATACTCCCTGAGGATATCTTGCAGAGATGGTGAAAACGGAACCTGAACAACCTTTATATTTATATTTAATCCTTCCCCAGACTGCAGAAGATCCATATCACACATTTCAATTCAGACATGAGACATGTCAACTAGTAGTCATTATTTAAACATATTAATCAAGTTTCTTGCAGAACTAGAACTGTGATTATCCAACTTGAGAGGTAAACATATAATAAAACAAGAAGCAAGTCTGAAGACTAGCTTATAAAAAGCCACACTGAGTTCTTACTTTGTTGCAAAAACTAATGGCTAAATCCATGGGTTACAATAGAAATCGAGAAACGCTAGCTCTATGCATAACAGTAGTAGTGATGTTTCTTGGTGTGAGATCAGATTTAAATCAGGACATAAAGGGATGTCAGGATTCCATGTCTGATCTCTATTCTTGTCTTCCTTTTGTCACTAACAAAGCTAAAGCTCCAGACTCAACATGTTGCACCACACTAAAACAAAAATTAGACAAAGGGCAGACCAAGAGATGTCTCTGTACTCTTGTCAAAGACAGAGATGATCCTGGTTTAGGGTTCAAAGTTGATGCCAATCGTGCAATGAGCCTCCCTTCCACTTGTCATGTCCCTGCAAATATCTCACAATGCCCAGGTAAGAAATTTCATAGCCAAATCTCTTCTACAATGTTTTCTGGAAATAGCTTTACATGGTCACAAAATTAGATTTTTCTAATTATCTCATTTTGTTTGCACGAAGACCTTCTACATTTGCCTCCGGATTCACCAGCCGCTCAGATTTTTAAGCAATTCACTGAATCCTCTCAAAATGTTGGACAAGGAGGTACTGATATTACCCTTTCTTACAATTGTAATTCTACTTCCGCTAACATTATTCGTCCCCTTAAAACTAGAAGAAAGGGAAAGAAATAACTAACAAACAAATCTATTGCAGCAGTCTCCACAGGTTCAAGCGTCAAAGGAAGAGATAAGAGGCAATTTGGTTTCGTGATGGCTGGTGCTCTCTCAGTGTGCTACTTAGTGTTATCCTTTGTTATGTAAGTTGATAAATACAACAAAAACTACTATTCTAGTCATATCTAGCATAAGTGGATGTACCATGGCTTGTTAATAAAATATATTGGGAACACTTAGCATCTGATTAACATACTATGTGATTGTAAGTTCTATAACTAAAGAGAATCCTCATATGGAGCCACTTGCCTTTAGTATGGGGCTAGATATATGTTGAGAGTCCTGAAACATGAGCAAATCAGCTGTGTACTTTGAAACATATCAGACGAGGGAACATCTGAAGCAACTCTTCACGGCGTCGTCTCTGCATAATTTAATCATGCTGTTAAAGTTAGGTAAAGAGAAAGTGTACATCTCCACTATTTCCACATAGTGGAAACAGGATATTGGAGAGGATGGAAGACAGAAAATTGAAAATGTTCATCTTCCGAAAATTTATAGTACACACCTTAATGCCTATGCAGCCATTGACATCAAGAGTGGTGAGTGTAGTTGAGCAGCTCCGCGAGAGAGCCTCCAGACATCTATCAGTCACCCCAACTATTCCAAACAAGCTGCAATTTTTTTTTTTCATTGAATGGTGTCAGCAAAAAGAATCCTAAACGAAATGAAGAAAATAGTTCTATAATTGGATTTCGAACCTTAGAAATTCGAGGGAGGTACAGCTGTTGGCAAGGGTAATCACACCTGCATCTGTGATACGCACACACCTGCCATGTTAAGAAGTATTTGGAATGAAGACGCAGCTTCTTGCTCATTATATTTATTTAAGGGAAGACTTAGCCTACCATGTCAAGTTGAGCGACTCTAGCTTGTTGCATTTAGCTATATGAGCAAGCCCCTCATCAGATAAATTCTAATAGCAAAAGTAGCACTTTTAGTTACAGTTTTAATGTATCTAAGCTGTGCTATAGAATTAGTAGCAATCAAATCCTTAGTTTATATTATATTCTACAAACCACTGAGAAATACCCAGGATCTCGACTAAACTCATTCCTCTACAAAAGAAAAAGGACATTGCAATGAAATGAATTGGGATTCACCAACTAATACCTGAGCACCACATAGATCTAAGAACCTTAGATCGGCCAATAGTGATATCTTCTTGTAGGCTTTGTCAGTGAAGCTGCACGAATAGCAATGTCAGTTCCAGTAACTATAACAGCTAAAATTTCTACATAGCCAGAGACAAAATGGAATTATCTTTCTTACACACCCTGAAAGAGCATAGAGATTTAAGGTCTGGAGAGAGGAACACTTGTGTAGCACTTGAAGTAATCCATCATCTGTGACCTTAACACACCTGAGGAATCATCAACACAAAGACCAAACACAAGATGTAGTCAATATCAATGTAGCCATAAAAATCATGCTTCCATCTTAACAAACAATCGAGAAATGAAGAACGACATTAACCAATGTTATGGATTATCCATCAACATTAAACAACCACAGAGTTAAAAAGTATTTATCTTACCTAGTGATATTCAGTGACTCTAAATCTTGATAACTTTCAGCTATTAGCTGCATACTTTTGTTGGTTAGGTTCTGCAGCAAATAGTGCACATCTAAATCAAAACTCTCAAATTCAAAACTAACAAAGAACACAGAAGTGAACGGGGGTGTCCATGTGTGTAAGAATACTGTCCTAATTATAGCTATTCCTCAGGAATATATAGCCAAGAATGGAGATTAAGATACCTTGCAGCCACTTAGGTTCAAATCAATGATAAGTCTGCAATTCTTAAGTAGATGCCTAATGCCAACATCAGTCACCCTGTGAAATTATAACTAGAATTAGGCTCGTCTGATGAGGTAAAATCAAGAACATAAATGAGCCAGGCAGAATATTACCTCACGTTCCAATAGATAGAGAAAACTTTTAACTTGGGACACATGCTGGTTATAGCTTCAATTCCGCTGTCCGATATCTTTTGGCACCCGTTCAGGTTTAAACATTCTAAGCCTAAAAGAGCATCCTGGCACTGAAATGTTCATACATCACCCAATACTTTAGTGTAAATAACTCCAATGATTTGAAAAAAAATCCACTCTCAAAAACTTATCAATTCAACTAATATCCAGAGATCAAAGAGTCACACGTATTTACCCGGCTTTTCAAAAGATTAAGATGACTATCATCAATCCCCTGAGCAAATTCAAGATTGATATGCTTCACTTGCCGATATCTTGGCTGCAAAATTAAAGGCACATTGACTCACTTCTGCTTAAACTTTCCAAACCCTTACAATCCAATATCAAAGCATGGAACTTTTATAGTTAACTAACCAAGGAGAGAGCAGCTAAAAGCCTATCCCCTGCATTGGTCATCTCACGCAAATCTATGTTCTGAAAGAGAGCAATCAACACTTAGTACCAGATAATTGTGCACAAAACTGAGAACTTGGAGAAGAAAATCAATGCTTTACTTACCATCCAGATTGAAGGGTAAGAGACAAGGGTACGATAAAGCCAAGGGCTAACGAGAAGCAGAGAAATTAGATCCTTCTGAGGCAATCTCGTGCTCACTAACCTCATCACACTCGTTACTATCTCTCTCCTCCATATCTCTTCCTCCTCTTCTATTACTTTCTTCGCTTCCATGATTCTCTATCCAAAACCTTCACCAACTTTCTCTACCAATCAACCTTCAAACGAGTCAAATCTTCTCGAGTTGGGACGAAACTTCGAACTTTTAGGTTCTGTCTGTAGAAAAACGCAAAACTATTTACAAGGCCTCCTTCACTTTACTTTAGCCTATGGGCTTTAGAGTAGAAAAAAAAGTCGTTAAAATCTCACTCTGAGATTCGTTGAGTAATTTCGTCGAACACCTTGTCTACATCACTCTTCTCTACATTTCACTATCCTCCCTTGGAGAAAACACTAAAACCCTAAACCCATTTCGCATTATCAATCACAAATCATCAAGCTTTTCGCATAATAATGTTGGCCAAATCTCAAAGCTTTCTCTTTTCAATCACCAAGCTCTTTCATCAACATCAACAATGGCGAGAAATGGGTACAATGACAAAGGTGAGACTGAAATGGGTTAAGAACAAGAACCTAGACCACGTCATTGATACAGAGACCGATCTCAAAGCAGCTTGTATTCTCAAAGACGCAATTAAACGATCTCCAACTGGTTTCCTCACCGCAAAATCCGTCGCCGATTGGCAAAAACTCCTCGGCCTCACCGTCCCTGTGCTCCGCTTCTTGCGCAGGTACTAAACACCTTCTCCTTCTTGTGAAGAGAGTTTCAAGTTGTTGCTTGAGGAAAATGGATTAGAAAGTTACAAACTTTGATGAAAAAATGTTAATGAAAGTTGATGTTTTTGTTGTTGTTGTTGTTAGGTATCCGACTCTGTTTCATGAGTTTCCGCATACTCGGTACGCGAGCTTACCGTGTTTTAAGCTAACTGAGACTGCACTTATGCTTCATTCGCAAGAAGAGATCATTCATCAAAGCCATGAGGCTGATACTGTGGAGAGACTGTGTAAGGTTTTGATGATGATGAGAACAAGAACTGTCTCTCTTAGATCACTACATTCTTTGAAGTTTGATCTCGGGTTACCGGATAATTATGAGAAGACGCTGGTCATGAAGTATCCTGATCATTTCTGCTTTGTCAAGGCAGTTAATGGAGACCCGTGTCTAAGGCTTGCGAATTGGCGTGATGAGTTTGCCTACTCGGCGTTGCAGAAGCGGAATGAGAGTAATGTTGGTACCGGGGAGGATAGTATTTACCGCGAGTTTAAAAGAGGTGAAACCGCTTTAACTTTCCCTATGAGCTTTCCTAAGGGATATGGAGCACAGAAGAAAGTCAAGGCATGGATGGATGAGTTTCAAAAACTTCCTTATGTATCTCCTTATGATGACTCGAGTAACATTGATCCGGAGAGTGACCTCATGGAGAAACGAGCTGTGGGAGTTTTGCACGAGTTTTTGAGCTTAACTATCCACAAGAAAACTAAGAGGAACTACTTGAGGAGCATGAGAGCAGAGCTCAACATTCCTCATAAGTTCACTCGTCTGTTCACGAGATACCCCGGGATTTTCTACCTTTCATTGAAGTGTAAGACTACAAGTGTGGTTCTCAAAGAAGGATATCGTCGTGGGAAACTCGTGGATCCGCATCCTCTAACTCGTCTTAGAGACAAATTCTTTCATGTGATGAGAACTGGTTTACTTTACCGGGCTACAGGGCGAGGCATGGTGTCTCAAGAAGAACTTTTGCTTTATAAGCCAAAGGAGGAGTCTGAGGAAGAAGGCTCTGAAGGAGAAGAGTTTATCGAAGGAAGTGGCCNAAGCCAAAGGAGGAGTCTGAGGAAGAAGGCTCTGAAGGAGAAGAGTTTATCGAAGGAAGTGGCCTTGAAGAAGATTCAGAAGATGAATAGTTGAATTCAAATGTCAAGATTATTTAATTTCTTCTGCTGTCAATTTACACACAGCAACATTACTACTGTCTAGAAGAACTAGAATACTGAGCTTTGATCTATGTAAGCAAAAACGTTCGTAAAAGGATGATAATGAGAGAATTGTATTTCACCAAGAAAGATTGTGAACAACAAAGGAATAAGAAAAACAAAATTGGATTCAATCTAACAAATTGAATTCGTTAGAAGAAACCAAGAACAAGATCAAAATCGGAAACACTAGTGTCTATATTTTAGGACAAATCCTAAAAATAGCCTCAAAACAGGAACAGAGACTCACCTAATTAGTTATATCTATCTCTTGAATGAGAGAACTAAAAGGTGGGGCAAAATACATGTACTCTCTTGGGAATGTAGACGAGGAGAAATAAATTGTCAGGTTATAAGGAAGAAAAATTGGTAAGCCTTAATTGACTAATCCCAAGCACTGGGCACTCCAGCACCACCATACCCTCCACTTGGAGCACCACNCCCGCCACCACTACCATAGCCTCCGCCTCCGCCGCCACCACTACCATAGCCTCCGCCTCCGCCGCCACCATAGTAGTCATTGCCACCACCACCGCCTCTCCCTCCTTCCCTTCTAAAGTCACGGCCACCAAACCGACCACCAGTCCGTTTCTTACCACCGCCAAATGAAGCACGTGAAGCGTATCGTGTGAGCCACTCAGGCACCTCTTGGTTGGCTTCTTGCATCAGCTCAGCGAGCGGTCTAGCCAGTGAAGCATTGTTCTCGTTGAAGAAGGCGGTTGCTATTCCAGATTTGCCTGCACGTCCTGTTCGTCCAATACGGTGAACATAGTCATCAATGTCGTTTGGTAGATCAAAGTTCACTACATGAGCCACGTGTGGGATGTCAAGACCACGTGCTGCCACATCTGTTGCAACCAGAATGGGTGTCCTCCCACTTTTGAATGACCTCAGTGCCATTTCTCTTTCCTTTAAACACAAAGAAAAACGGATTTCGTCAAAAGCAAATAAACTTTTTGATAAGAGTTCATTTCAGTAATATCATCCAGCTTGTATATACATTTCTTCACAATAGCCAGGTTTGATGTTCAGTATTCAACTTCAATAAATCTACCAACCTGTTGTGTTCTATCACCGTGAATGGAGGTTGCTGGAAAGTCATTCATGCCCAACCAATTTTCCAAGGAGTCAGCTCCCTTCTTTGTCTCCACAAAAACCAATGTCAATGATTGCTGTGCAAGAAAACAACAGAAGAAAAGCCAGCTTTAGTCATAGACGATTGTGATCCATGTGTCGTGATGATATTGAATAAGTAAACAACAGATGGTAATTATCGCATTACCTTGTCGTGATTGCCACTATCTCTCTGCGCATGTAGCAGGTCCATGAGATGGCTTCTCTTGTCAGACTCATGAACAAACTNTCATGCCCAACCAATTTTCCAAGGAGTCAGCTCCCTTCTTTGTCTCCACAAAAACCAATGTCAATGATTGCTGTGCAAGAAAAAAAACAGAAGAAAAGCCAGCTTTAGTCATAAGACGATTGTGATCCATGTGTCGTGATGATATTGAATAAGTAAACAACAGATGGTAATTATCGCATTACCTTGTCGTGATTGCCACTATCTCTCTGCGCATGTAGCAGGTCCATGAGATGGCTTCTCTTGTCAGACTCATGAACAAACTCAACCCTTTGGGCAATTAAGTCAGTGCTTGAACCCACCCTTCCCACAGCCAGAAATATGTAGTTTGCCAGGAAATCGGATGCTAGTCTCTGTATATGAAACAAAAATGCTAGTATTAAAAAAACATCAAAAACCAAACATTTTTGTGCTTGTATCACGCAGCTGTTCGCACATACAAAATATAACACTAAGGCATTTGACCTCTTTGCCAGTCTAAAACTAAACCATTAAAGGTTCGTCATCAAAGGTATACACCATCATGACATGAGAAGGAAAAAAGTTACGAATATAGAAGGATGAGCACTGTCACCCTCTGAGACATAAAGCTANTCAACCCTTTGGGCAATTAAGTCAGTGCTTGAACCCACCCTTCCCACAGCCAAAAATATGTAGTTTGCCAGGAAATCGGATGCTAGTCTCTGTATATGAAACAAAAATGCTAGTATTAAAAAAACATAAAAAACCAAACATTTTTGTGCTTGTATCACGCAGCTGTTCACACATACAAAATATAACACTAAGGCATTTGACCTCTTTGCCAGTCTAAAACTAAACCATTAAAGGTTCGCCATCAAAGGTATACACCATCATGACATGAGAAGGAAAAAAGTTACGAATATAGAAGGATGAGCACTGTCACCCTCTGAGACATAAAGCTGTTCATACCATGCTACTTCACTATGATGAAATATATAAATATAATTTAAGAACAAGAACTAAAACCAACCTGGATCTCCCTTGGAAATGTAGCACTAAACAACATTGTCTGTCTCACTCCACGTGGAGGCATGTCCATCTGCTCAACAATCTTTCTAATTTGTGGTTCAAAACCCATATCCAGCATCCTGTCTGCTTCATCGAGAGCTAGATATCTAATCATCTGCATTGAGACTCTAGCTCTCTCTAGCAAGTCATTTAACCGGCCAGGAGTTGCCACAAGGATATCAACTCCCCTCTCAAGTTCCCTGAGCTGTGCATACAATAATTATAAGATAAAAAATTGATGCTTGAGAACTTAATGACCATAAATCTGCAATCAAGATTCACTCCAATGCTTATGATACAAGCGAAATGGCCATGTTAACTAGCATAGAAAAAAGTTCGAAATATACAAGATTAATTGTGCATTGCTGTATCAGAACCCAGAGATATTTCTAACAAACGAGACTGGAATTTAGGAAAGAAAGAGCTATCAGCAAGGGTAAGCTGCTACTCACATAAAACAGAATAGTGCTATAAGCATGTACCAAAGCTGAAAACCAATAAGAACATATCTGCGTAAGATAACTACCTGCTGATTAATAGGTGTTCCTCCATAAGCAACAACAACCTTCACACCAGTTTGGTAGGAGAATTTTTTAGCTTCATCATGTATCTGCCAAAAAAAACCATAGAATAAGGAAAGTGTGTATATCATATGTGCACATAATTTTTTCAGAAAACAGTCTTTTCCATGATGAAATGAGTAGATTCTCCATGTTACCTGGCATGCCAATTCCCTTGTTGGTGAAAGGATGACAGCAAGAGGGTACACCGTCCGTGAGCCACGAGGTCTCTGTACATGCTGATCTTTCATGATTCCGCTAATTATTGGAAAGCAAAAAGCAGCTGTCTTCCCAGACCCTGTCTGAGCACAGGCCATCAAATCCCTCTCTGCAAGCAGTATTGGAATTGCATGACGCTGTACCGGTGTTGGCCTCACGTACTTACACCTCCTGATGTTCAGATTCAATGCCTCCCCGAGATCTATGTCTGCAAATGTGTTAACAGGAGGAGGCACGTCTCCCCCACTAGTCTCAATCGGAATATCTTCATACGCATCAAAATTAATCCCTGTATTCTCCTGCTCAGTAAAGGCAGGTTCTAAATCAACATCAGCTCCAAACGGATTTACTTCACGTTCCTTACGGTCCCATCCTCCACTTCTGTTGTTCCAGCCGCCACCACCACCAACACCACTTCCTCCACCATAACCATAGGCAGCACGACCTGAATCACCCCTATATCCCCCACCGCCACCACCAACACCACCTCCAGGAGCCCATCGATTCCCAGCCGGTTGACCACCATACCCTGGACGATCATTTCCCGGCAAAGGAGCAGCAGCTGGCTCAGCCTGCCTGTTCCGTAGATGCGGGGGAACATATGCAGGCTTTGACCTGACACCAGCTTTCTCAGAATCAGCCACATCAGCCCATGATGCACTCATATTTGAAGAAATTTGCAACGTCCTAAACCTAAAAATGAACTTTCAATAAGAAACCTGGCAAATTTCAAAAAAAGTCTCAAGTCAGCACAAAAACACAATCCTAGAAATGGGTATCCTAAAGCACAAAGCTTGATCAAAACCCATAAGCTACAAAACATGAAACCCCAAAATCGCAATCAAATCTATCAAACAACAATCCAGGAATCTGATAAGAACAGAATCCACAAATTACAATCGAATCGCGAATACATAAAGAAAGTTTTTTTTGACCTCAGATGATAAAAACGAAATGCATGGAGGATTTTATGAACCCTAAGCTAAAGCTCGAAATCGAGAGAAATGAGGCTCGTGGAATACAGAAAAAGGAGAGGATATAGAGAGAGTAGAACCTTAAAAATCGGAGAAGAGAGAATCGAATCGGGAAATCGAATCGAAGAAAATCAACGGTAGTCGTTCACCCAAAACGGAGGAGAAGAAGAGAGAAGGAAAAAACCAAAACCCTAAATTGCTTTTTGGATCGGACACAACGCGAGAAAATAGAGCTATACTTTTTTGGAATTATTAATCANAATGAGACACTGAATAAATAAGAGAGAGAGGAAGAGAGAATATGTTGTTATTGTGTTGTTAAGTTGTGTCCTCTACAAATGAACGAAATGATCCTATATATAGAGAAAAGAAGAAGTTACTGTGTGACAGTGGGATCCACCATTTATAATAAAAATTTGTTAATGCGTTTGTTGTTGAGCCATATTTTGCTGACTTCTAACACNAGCTATACTTTTTTGGAATTATTAATCACCTAAGAATATTATGAGATGAACTTCTATTAAATCCTTTTATTTTTATATAAATATGTAAACATACAAGAGTTTTTTTGGGTGGTAAAAAAACATATATAAGAGTTGGTTGCATGATGAATTTTAGAGTTTTATTTTCTAGTATGTTTGATTGAAACTTAATCTGAATCAAAATAGTATTGCTGAGTTTTAAAATTGAAGTGTAAGTTGAGTTTGTGTTGCAAACATATTTTTATGATAACTCAATAGTTTTAGTATATATGTCAACATAATAAAATACAAATATGATGACAATAAATATTTGCTCATATATAAATCAAGGATTTGATTTGTTTTATTCACTAAGTTTTGATCCAAATCTTGTAGATAGATACAAAGTCTTGAGTTTAGAAGCTCACTTTTCTTTTCCATGAATCCCAACTCAAAAACTTTTATTCAAAGCAACATTTAGTTTCTCAAAACAAATGCATTTTAACATTGATTTTTGAACAATAGAATTTTGAACATGGAACCATATATGAACAGATCTAACAATATAAAACTTTGGTTGTATAATGAACTGGATTTTAATTATAACGATCGTTTATCTAAATGGTTTAATCAATTAAATTAAATTTTAATACAGTTTAATAATTTAATTTTAATGTAATATAAACATCACAAAACATATACATTTTATAATATAAGATACGGAACTCATATCAATTAAAAAAAATTGTATTTCTTGAATTTTAAAACAATGATTTTGAACAATCATAAAAATAAAGTCAAATACATTATTCAACAAAAAAAACATATATATATATATATATATATTTGAAGACAACATACAAATACTCTAAATTTATATTTTTTTACAAAAAAACATAGTCATAAAATTATATTAATATATACTTATGTGCTATACTATTTAAAAAAAAAAATTGTCTTCTATTTCATTATTATTATTCTTAGATCACTATATACTATTATGTTCCCTTATATCAAAACCAAAATTCACCTCCATGTATTTTTCAAATTTTGAGATCTGGAAATAAAAAGGGCACCGTAGTAAATTCAAACAACGCTCGAAAAAAAAAAAAACTACAAACCCCCACTCGCCACAAAATCTCACGCGCCCCCTCTCACCATTTTCGATTTCTTTCCTCTCTCACTAAGCGAGAGAGAAAGGCGAAGAATACGCAAAATCCATCCAATTTTAGGGTTAGGGCTTCTCCTTCGTTTTCTGATCTGTGTTTTACGGATCTGAAATACAACACAAAGATGGGTGCGAATTCGAGTCCCACGGACGCTACACTCGATCTAGATGAACAGATCTCGCAGCTTATGCAGTGCAAGCCTCTCTCCGAGCAACAGGTGCTTCTCGTTTCGATTTGGATCTGTAATTTTAGATTTTGTGGCCAATTTGGATTTGTATCGATTATTGGATCTCGGATTATCAATTTTTGGGAATAGATATTATCATTTCGGGTATAGGTGATGAACAAAGGTCAAGTTTCATCACTGGATTTTTTTGAATTGTGAGAAAATATTGGAAATGAAAATGGAACAGTGAGAGAGATAGGTTGATATTAATGTTAGTCGTGTATATCTCTTGGAAGTGAAAGAGGTGAAAGATGAACTTATCATGTGGAGTTTTGTCTTATGTTCTTTAGGTTAGAGCATTATGCGAGAAAGCTAAGGAGATCTTGATGGACGAAAGCAATGTTCAGGTTAGTTCTCGATCTCGTATCTTTGGTAATCGTAATTTATACGCTGTAGATTGTGTAACCAGCCTGAATTTATCTTGTTTCCTGGATGCAGCCTGTCNACAGATCTCGCAGCTTATGCAGTGCAAGCCTCTCTCCGAGCAACAGGTGCTTTTCGTTTCGATTTGGATCTGTAATTTTAGGTTTTGTGGTGAATTTGGATTTGTATCGATTATTGGATCTCGGATTATCAATTTTTGGGGATAGGTATTATCATTTCGGGTATAGGTGATGAACAAAGGTCAAGTTTCATCACTGGATTTTTTTGAATTGTGAGAAAATATTGGAAATGAAAATGGAACAGTGAGAGAGGTTGAAACTCGGTGTCAAAATTAATGTTAGTCGTGTATATCTCTAGGAAGTGAAAGAGGTGAAAGATGAACTTATCATGTGGAGTTTGTTTTATATTCTTTAGGTTAGAGCATTATGCGAGAAAGCTAAGGAGATCTTGATGGACGAAAGCAATGTTCAGGTTAGTTCTCGATCTTGTATCTTTGGTAATCGTAATTTGTATGCAGTGGATTGTGTAACCAGCCTGAATTCTTTTCGTTTCCTGGATGCAGCCTGTGAAAAGCCCGGTGACAATCTGCGGTGATATTCATGGACAGTTCCATGATCTTGCAGAGCTTTTCCGTATTGGGGGAAAGGTAACATCTATAACACTTCTTGAAATGCACAATGGTCGTAAGATGCTAGTTTTGTTTTTTTATTCCGCATCCATCTTTTCTAGATATTATTAGATCGGGCTGGGGAATAGAAAGACTAAGTGGATGTTCACTGAAATAATCAGAACTATTTGGAGCCTTTTCTCAGGGGTTATATATGAAAGTGGTACTTAGCTTTCATTTCTGGTTATAATTTTTGTTTGTCTATCTGTCACCTGCATTGATGAAAACTAATGAATGCTCATCTTACGCTCTTTTGCAGTGCCCTGATACCAACTATCTGTTTATGGGAGACTATGTTGACCGTGGATATTATTCTGTCGAAACTGTCACGGTACCAAGTTCATACCTTCTTCAGACTTCTTTTTTCCTCAGTAATAATTTTCGGATTTCCTAGTAGAGACATCCTTTCTTTTGCTGTACTGTTAAATCAAATACTGTCTGTTTTCTCCTAAACGTTTTATATATGTTTGTTGCTGATCCTCTTCTTTTTTCTTTTTAATTCTATTTCCAGCTGTTGGTTGGCTTGAAAGTACGGTATCCTCAGCGAATCACTATTCTTAGAGGAAACCATGAAAGTCGTCAGGTACAGAAGTTTTTTTTTATGTTTTATCATTGAAATTCTAGATGAGGCTTCTTATAGTTACAGTTATTGTTCATGTGTATACTATATACCTTTACAAGTCAAATAAGGTTTTCCTAAATTTTGTATTATCTGACTAATGGTTTGATACACTTTTTTTGGCTCTGGCAGATTACCCAGGTTTATGGATTTTATGATGAATGTCTACGAAAGTGAGTCTCCTGGCTTAAACCCGTTCTTTCCTTTTTCTACTACTTGCTGGTTTGTATTAGTCTTCTGGATTAATATCGCTTTGCTCATTTGAGTGTTCGTAATTTGAGTGTTCTCAATGGTATTTTTTCATATAATTAGTTAGTGTTAATAAAAAATGAATCTGATAAGACATGTGTTTTTCCATCAATATCTGTATGAAATTCTTTTGCCTTATTTCGTTGGCAATTTGCTTACCAAAGCTTCTTTGTACATGCAGGTATGGGAATGCAAATGTTTGGAAAATATTTACAGACCTCTTTGACTATTTCCCACTGACAGCCTTGGTTAGTACTTCAGTAAATAACACTGCACCTTTATCTTCAGTTTTATGAAGATGACCCATTGAATGACACTCTCAATATTCGATACATTCAGAAGATTGGCCTTTTAATGCATTTGCTTGTGCGTATTTATGAGTTTTTGGTTAGCAAGTGTCAGTTCAGTTTATGATGATTTGTGTAATGTGAATGATAGTATAAGTTGCATTTGCATTTGCATTTGCATTTGCATTTGCTACTTATGCTATCTATAGCAAAGAGTGTTACTCATACTTTCTATAAAGAAAGGTTGGAGGAATCTTAAGTGTAACTTGTCTAATTGAACTGATGGCGTTTTCTAAGAGCTTTAGTTCCAGCAAATAGTGAGGCTATCCATCTCATGTGTGGTATGTCCTGTTTGCAGGTGGAGTCGGAAATATTCTGTCTTCACGGTGGATTGTCACCATCTATCGAGACCCTTGACAACATTAGGAACTTTGATAGAGTTCAAGAAGTTCCACATGAAGGGCCTATGTGTGACTTATTATGGTCTGATCCGGATGACAGATGTGGGTGGGGAATCTCTCCTCGTGGTGCTGGATATACATTTGGTCAGGTATTGAATTACGATCCTCTGCTTCAGGACCCTTGATCTCCTTTTTCTTTTGTTCCAAACAAGCGTTTGATTGAATTTTCTTCTTCTTTTTCTAGGACATCTCCGAACAATTCAATCACAGTAACAACTTAAAACTGATCGCCCGGGCGCATCAGCTGGTTATGGATGGATTCAACTGGGCACACGTAATACAATCAAACTCTTCTTCCCTGTGTAGACTAGCTAAACCTGAAATTCTTGACTCATGTAGTGTATATATATATTACTGTTTACAGGAACAAAAGGTGGTTACCATTTTCAGTGCACCAAACTATTGCTATCGCTGTGGAAACATGGCCTCCATTCTTGAGGTTGATGACTGCAGGAACCACACGTTCATTCAGGTATTTATCTAAACTAAGCCCAGAACTTTCGATTTTGACATATTTTTCTGAAGAATGAAAACTAACAGAGCCTAACTCTTGAAATAGTTTGAACCTGCCCCGAGGAGAGGTGAACCCGATGTGACCCGAAGGACACCTGATTACTTCCTGTGAAGGCACTCCTCTTGCAGCTGCAAAGTCTGGTGGTTGGTTTTTGAAGATCTCTGCTTATTCCATTTGGTTCAAAGTATTTGTGCTCCAAGTTGCTTCTCTTTAAAATCAATTTAGCCCTCTCCCTTGGAATAGTGTAATATAGGCAAAGAGGTCAATGAACTCCAAAACCCCATGAATATTTTGTGTTTGGCTGAACTTATTTAGCTCTTTTCTGCATCAGAACTGTTTCTTGTGAGATTATTTTGAGTTAATTTCATGTAATTCTTCCCTTCAGTTTCTGCTTTTGCACCCGTTTGATATATCTAATCAGTATAATGTTCTTTAAAGCTGCAACAATGGAGGCTTTGTCTATGGTCAAGTTACTATCAGTGATGAACACTAGTAATGGTATGTAAAAGCTTTGATTTTATATAACTAGACAATCAAACGGTTACAAGTTAAGGTATGAGAACAGTGAAGGAACAAGATCCACAACAGACCAGGCAAGGCCTGCGTATTGCAAGAACCTTATACCAGTATCTATATCAAACGAGTCCTGGTTCAATAATTCACACATCTTCTGTACATATCCAACCGAGTTCTTGGTTTCGTCCGTTCTCTTCCCATCGGAATATCCATTGTCGAGCTTGAGCTTGGGAATGTACGTGCTCGATCTTATTGGAATTCCAAGTGTGTTGGATACGGTTGGTAGAATCCATTTTGCAAGGGATTTACTGCAGAATTTCACCATGAGTATCGTCGGTATCCCCACCATAACTCTCCCAAGGTAGGCTGATATTGGGAGTTCTGGAGAGAAGACTCGTGGGGCTGCTTCGTGATGAAATTGGCTGTACGTCTGCTGGACTCCAGTTACCTAATACAAGTAAAAAACAGCCATTTTAAGGTCATCTTTTGAATAACCCATCTACAATATTGCCCTGTGTAACATTTCTTGATTGCTTACAATTCCTAGTGCAACCCCATTGAAGGCGGTGTGATACTCGTAGCTTGGGGTTGGGTACTCGGGGGTCGGATAAGCAAAGAGCAATAAGAAACTCAGAGCACTCCAGAAGGAGCTAACTGCACAATCCACAAATTCACGGCCTCTATGTTATTCAGTGTTTGCAAGTAGAAGCGTTATTGAAACTAGGAGCAATGATGCTTACCATTCTGTTTTGAAGTGATGAAATCATCTAACTTTTCGTTGATGGTAAGCCAAAGACCTAGAATCAGTACTCCTATGGCAAGACCACTGATGATATCTACTACACTGTGCATACCCAAGTAGATCCTTCCTAGGAAGAAAAACAATGATGTCAGTTGAGGAAACAGATACATATATAAAAGGAATGTGTGTTTCTGCGGAAAGAGTTTGATCTTACCATAGGCGATCAAAGCAACCAACAGACAAGCAAAGGCAAATCCATAGTACTGGATAGTCGCACTTTCGTGTTCGATACAGGAAAACACATAATGAAACAGATATCTGATATAAAAAAGGAAACAAGTGTTAAAGACCTCTTTTACCCGCACCAACATTTGCTTTATGAAACAGAGATGCATATATCACAAGGAAAACAGACCACACTAAATGATTCATATTAATCTGAATAAGCAGCTATCAGTAATCACCAGTTGATTACGGCAACTATGGGAATCTATATCATTCAGGTTACCACATTTTAGTCGATTTAATATTCTCACGACATCGTAATACAGAGATCATACATTACCAGCTCGAAAACAACTATGAGATTCTACAACAAACCGAGAAAAAGTCTGCAGATAACATACCCCGATAAACAGACTGTGTTTACGGTATGTGAAGAAGGCAAGCCATATTCCATTGCATTATCTTCTTCATCTTTTGTCGCAGTAATCCTTCTAACCGGTGGACAACTCGGACGAGGAGCTGATACCACATCCTAAACACACAGAATACCGTATAAACCGAAAGTTCCTTGTTCAAACATCCAAACTAAATTGACTGTGTAACCAATACCTTTATGCAGTTCCCCAAGTAATCACAAAATGCTATCAATAGAGTCATCTGCCTAGCCAATCTACCATGTCCACTCTGCAATTATATTATGTCCATTAGTAATCTTCAAGGTTACAATCAGACCAAAGTTTTCAACTTTAATGTTCAAGAAGAAGCTTTAGACGTTACCCAAAAGAGCAAAGGCAAAAAAGCTGTGTAAAAGGGAACTGAAACAACACAAGATAGCCCTGAGAAGAAAGCATCCAACACTCCATTCTGACATTTCTGCAACACACAAAAAAAAAAAAAAAAAAAAAAACTTTATCAAAGTCAAAGATTCAATTTTAACCATTTGGGTTTGCAAATTTTACTCACCTGGATTCTGAGAATGAGAGGAACACCACCAACGACTTGACGAGCGACCCATGGTTGAATAAAGGATCTAACTTTATGGGTCAATCTCAGATAAGAAGAAACACAGATCCATGTCACAATACTCACAAGGACCAATCCTTGCCAAGACCCTGAACCCTCCATTGAATCTTCTTTCTAGAATCTTCTCTTCCTCTTTCCCTTTAACAAGAAAGAGGACAGAGAATTGACTAGAAAAGTTTTAAAATTTGTCTGTCTGGGTTTTAAAGAAACAGAGTTTTTTTTAAAGAAACAGAGTTTAGACGACAATTATACGATAAAGTCTCGTGGGATGTCATCGAGCTCCAATGGATGATTCGGTGGCAAAAGAGAGATTGTTAATAGCCACCAGTTTTGAGCCAGAGCACTTTCTTTCTTGAAAGTGTGGTTTGCGTGACTTTAGTCAATGGGCATTTTTAGTCAAAATTCTTGAATCTTTCTCTCTTTTTTTTTTTAATAGTTATTATTGTCAATTTTAAGATGTTGTAAAAATATAAATTACAAAGACTTGGTTTGTTATTTTAATTAAGTTAATTTTAGCTATTGAATGGAAATATAGATAAAATGAAATGAAATTTTATATATTGTGATGTATGAGAAAACTATAGACAGATGATTTGTGATAAACCAATGCTACAATTTGTTCTTAGGCATCAAATGGTTCCTAATGCAAGTTATTGTCAACTAAACGTTTTCTTTGGGTTTAATAATTGTTTTTAGGCATCAAATCATTTCAAATACTAGTTATTGTCAATTAAATATCGTTATACACGTGCGAGAAAAACTATTGATCTAGTGAAATCATCGAGCACATTATCATCGATATTAACATTATTTCTAATTTTTCTGCAGTTTTTGCGGTTTTCGTGAAAATCTGAAAGTAGAAATGATAAGATACACAATGTATTCACAAAACGAAGAAAAAACATTTTGTTGGAACTCTTACATTATGACTACCAAATTAGTGGACTTTAAATCTGCAATTTTGGGCATGTGTGGTACGGTGTCGTTTCTCAGCGAACAATATATCTGGCCAACAAAAAATAATTAATGAAACATAAATTAAATATTGTTTATTCATTTTCTACAAACAAAAAAATATTTGTGGGCAACATAGTTGTTTAAACCCTAGGTAGTTTTTTTGTTTTTTTATGGTTCACATATACGAACTTGGTTTTATTTTATAAAATCAAAGAATGTTTCATTAGACACCGATCATGACTAGTTAAAATGTTTAAAATCATATTTGTATAAGGTAACAAAAAGTACAAAGAAGTTTGTAATATCGTTGTTTAACATTTATGAATTCAAACAAAGCTTTGCTTGAGAGAATTTGCAAATGAATGTATTTTAGAGGAATGGAATATTAATGGAACTATTCTAATTTTTTTTTACCATTTGTACAATAAAAAAATAGAAAAAAAATAGTGAATAGAGTAGTTTTTAAGTTTATAATTTGTTAAAAGGATAGTTTTTAAGTTCTTTGTCGAATAGGTAGTTTTAGTCTAATAAAATGACTTTCTTAGCCTTTAATTGGTATTAATAATTTTCAGTTAAAAATCAAATTAAACCGAAAGTAAGTAATTCAAAATCAAATTTTTTATATTAAAACAAAAAATTGGACATATACGCTATACAAAAAAAACAGAAAACACAGAAAAAAAAACGATTTCCCCAGCCCTAATTCATATATGTGGGGTTCTTCCAATTGCTATTGTCATTAGAACTTGAAGGTGATATTGCGACGGAGGAGGAGTCTTTGTCTCTTGACCCAATTGGATTTCACATGCTAGGCTTTGAGTAGAGTACAGAGTTTGACATCGCTATTCTTGCTATCTTTTTATTGAAACGCACACACACCACCACAAAAATCGTCTACTTTCACCGTCCACTTTTATGATCATCCACTGTCCTATTTCACCATCCATCGTCCACTTTGAGGAACATCCACCATCCACCGAGGATCATCCACTATCCACTTTTA
The DNA here is from genome assembly GCA_900406295.1 of Aurinia saxatilis. Taxonomy (NCBI): domain Eukaryota; kingdom Viridiplantae; phylum Streptophyta; class Magnoliopsida; order Brassicales; family Brassicaceae; genus Aurinia; species Aurinia saxatilis. Next base: position 18,632 of record OVAP01000252.1, on the reverse strand, counting down.
GGATCATCCAATATCACCATCCACCATCACTTTTAGAAAAATCATTCACGAATTTTATCAAATATTATGTTTTCAATTTTGGTCGTGTCATTGTTTCTAAAATAATAAATATCGATAAATAAAAAATATATTATTTCCATATACTTGATAATCATCCACCATCTGGTTTGAATCATCCACCATCCACCATTCACCATCCAGTTTGAATCATCCATCATCCACTTTTGGTAATCATCCACCATCAAGTTTGATGGTCATCCACCGTCCAATACCACATTAAAAAGAATTATCACGATTAAGAAATGAATATTTTCACCGTGAATATGTATTTTAATTTTTTACCCCTATAAACCAAAATATATTCTTATATATCATGTATACTAAACCAAAATGGATTAGATTTTTAACGTTTTTTTAATCAATTGGACATAATAGGAATTTCACATTGAAAACACAACGAAAACTAAAAAAAACTAATTACAAATTCAAAACTACCTAAAAACTAATTACAAACTTACAACTATCCTATTACCTAAAATTCTCCAAAAAATATTTCTCTAATTAAAATGAATTAGACTTCTAGAAAAGATAAAGTTTTTTTTATATATTTCCAAAAATTATTCCTCTAATTAATTGGTTGTTTTAAAATAAACACAATTTAGTGGCTAAGAAAATATTTACACGACAAACCATTAACGTTAATTTGAGATACTAAATTATGATATATTTTATATAATTATAATTATATATATATATATATATAAATTCAAGGGGTTTAGCAACGTATATCCATTTTTTATCTCATTAATCACATATACCCACCTTCTTTCTTTTTAGTTATTTTTCTTGTAAAAAGTCTAAAATAACTTTATTTAAATATTAACTATTTATGGAGTTTTAAAGTTAAGAATCTAGGGTTTAGGGTTTAAAACCCTAAACCTTAAAATCCTAAACCCTAAAAAGTGTTACCACCCCTNCCCCAAAAAGTCTTTCCACCCCTAATAAACCCTAACCCCCTAAAATAAAAACACTAAATCCTAACAATTAAACCCTAATAGTTATTAAAAATTAAACCCTAAGTTTATAAGAGTTTAACCCTAAATCCTAAACTTTAAGTAAATAATAAATTCTATAATTTTACTAAACCCTAACAAATATATCATTTATAATGAAAAATAGTTTTGGTAAATAAAAAGTATAATAATATTAAAATAAAATAGGATGGATATATATACTTAAAAAAAAAGAATATTTTTATATGTGATTACTGGATAAGTAAAGTTGACTATATTTGTCATTCTCTCTGAATTCAATCAACACAATAAAAAGTATATATATGATTGAATTATGCGCCATTAATGATAAGCGTGCCCTACTTGGCTACTTCTGAATTCCGATTAAGAATTTGTTTCAAGGGTTCTCTTCGCAACTCACCAGATCAGTATTCTCGTTTTAAATGTTAATGAACAAAACATGTAGAAGAATAAAAAGACCAAAAACATCCATCTGTTCCTCCAACGAGATCAAAACACAACAACAAAAACAAAAACAGAACAAAAATGTAGAACAAATGAAAGGTCTTTAAACTTCAGAGATAAACAACAAAGTCTTATGATTTATTCTCCTTTAGCTTAACTGAATAGAACCAAGTGTGTCTAACTACGAACACCTCGGTTAAGACTTACCATACGGCTAGAGCCATCCATCTGCATTCCTCTGTTTCCAGTTCCACCTCTTCCTCCATACCCTCCTGTCCCTCGGTTCTGACCAGACCATTCTCTATTCTGACCACCATGCCCAGATGACCTGTTACCACCGTAACCAGATCTACCACCGCCACTGTAACTTTGCCTTCCTTGGTTGTAAGACATGTTGTCTTGCCACTTTCCACCTGCATAGTCCTGATTGTTGTCTCTTCTCCTTGAGCTCAGATCCAGACCACCACCTCCGGTCCTAGCCTCCATTGCTCTTTCGTTGCTCTCAGCAAGAACACCAAGTTTGTCTGTTAAGTGGAAAGCCAACGTTTGCAACCTGTTGTGCTGCACATCGTGGAAGACGATGCAACGTGTAGGTTGGTCCCAGTTTGCATGGAGTTCTTCATTGATCATCATCTTGCTCACGATGCTGTGGACTTGGTTCTCAGAGATATCAAACATCTTGGCAAGCTGGTCTAGACTTAGGGACTCGTAAGATGCTGAGTATGTGAAGAGGTAAGTCCTCAAAGCCTCTTCCTTGATCCTAGCCTTCACCATATCAAGGATGGTTTCCCTATTCTTGAGCAGCTTCCAAACATCAAGAGAGTTCAAAACGTCGAAAGCCTTTTGGAAGTCTCCTTTGGTGAGAGCTCGGGTTGCTGCCATGACATGGTCACGGACGTTCTCAGGAGGAGCAGTGAATGCTTGCCTCTCGCTGACCTCGAGCAGGCGACGGAAATTCTTGCTAATCACCTTGCGTCTGACATCATGAGAATTGGCTGCCATGTTAGGGACCTCTAGCAGCATAGCACAGATGAGATGGACAGCCTCGAGAAGCTCAAGGTTAATGTGCATGTGATATGGCATCTGTCGTCTCCTCTCCAACCTCTCCTGGTGGGACCAAAAGGTCGCAAACAGTTAATTCTATTTTAAATGCAAACCTGAGATGCAATAGAAGACACTATGTAAAACAAACAAAACATAAGTACCTGCTCAGGAGTTTTCTCGTGGTATCGACTTTGCGAGACACCTTGTGCAAGCAATTCCCGCACCCTTTGACCAGAGTACAGCTCAGAGAGGCAGCTATGAGCCTCAGTAATCATTCCAACTCGGAAGGCACAAAGACCAACCTGTGCCATGGACCTGTTAAAGAGAATCTGTGTGGAGATGTCCATGTGCTGAATATTGTCCTGCAGATGACTCATCAGCAACAGATCCCTAGCAGTCACAAAGTTGTCCACTAAAGCATGATGATAGATATCACATAACATCGCACGGGCTTTAGTGCGTTCATCTCCATATTTGTAAATCAGTGAGACCAGAACATCCATCATAGCTCGACTACTTTCTGGGAATGTGGGCTTACGAGGAACAACCTCCGGAACGACAATGAACGAGGGAGGAGACACAATTTCCTCTTTGGGCTCCTCACTACCTTCTTCTTCTTCTTCTTCCACATCCAACTCAGCCAGTTTCCTCATGGCATCATAAACTTCCTGAGGCTTGTAGTAAATCAACTCAACTTGTCGTAAGGCTACTTTCGCAGCAGATTTCTGGTCACCAATCCGCTCAAAATAGTTTTGGATGTTTTGAGCAAGAGCTAAGAACATCGGCTCATCTTTCAGTCTCTCCACATACTCGCGCGTATGAGGATCTATGCACTGCAGACTCTTGAAGAATTCAGTGTCTATCCTCTCCACAAAAGCAACAAGGTTTCCCCAGACTCGGATCGTTCCATCAAAATCTTCTGGTTTGGAAGTTTCATTCTCATCAGGCTCAACTGAGTCATCAACAACGATGTTATTAAATTTGACAAGAATGTCCAGTATCGTAAGCATGTTATTCACACACTTCTTCCAGACACTAATAGGCATGTGTCCGCTGAGGCCAGGATTCACATCAAACTGTGCAGAGATAACACTGAACAAGATTTCAAGTTTCTGTGCCGGAGTCTTGGCGATCCTTGTCAGATGAGTAAGCTGATCAACTAGTTCAAATCGTGCAGTTCCCTTTCTACCACGGGCAGACACAACTTCTTTAAACTTTTGGTTGACCCATTCCCATGTGATCTCTTTAGGGTCTTTATTATAGAGCTTTTCCATAAGCTTATCTTTCTTGCTGAGCATCTTCTCCCAGGATGGATCACCTTTCTTGTCATCCTCATCAGACACAGGCTCTACAACAACATCATCCTCGAATTCATCCTCTGTTTCATCTTCATCATCTTCCACATCTTCACCATCCGATTCCTTCACTTCCTCAGGCTCCGGAGACTCCCTATACTTGTTAATCTCTTCCTCATAGAGCTTGTTATTCTTCTTCAACCTCTGTCTCATCGAATTCAACGCCTTGGAGTTACTAGTACTCATCTTTTTCTTAGCTTCCTTGTTGGCCAAAGTCTCATTCAAGAAATCCTCCAACATCACAAGGGTCTTGATGTACAAGATCGGCGCCTTAACAGCCTCAGTAATCCTCATAACTTTCTCCAACTGCTTGTTCATCTTTTCGAAATTCTCCTGTAGACTAACCCAATCATTGATCTTCATCGCATTCTTCATCTGCTCAGTGGTATTAACCATCTCTTCGAAACGCTTGTCTTTAGCCGGCTGAACAACACGCTTATGGAGATCATCGTCGTCGCTATCACTCCCACTTTGAAGGTAACGTGATGCACCACCAGCATTGGTGTCTTGAACATTCTCCAACTCCTCCTCAGTGTCACTCTCATACTCACTGTCACTTCCAGTCTGATTAAATTAACAAGATACAATCAGAAACGTCAAATTCAAATAAGCCAAAACCAATGATAACTATAGAAAATTAACAAGAGATTCGATAAAAACCTGAGCAAAAAACTTCGACATCTTTCGTTACAGAGAACCTGTAACAATTTAAAAATGAAAATCCTCAATCTCAATGGAACAATTATACAAATCGTGAAACAACGAATCACAAAAATGGAAGCGATGAAAACCAAATTCAGGAGCAGGAAAATTGGAAAATGAACAGATGAGCAATACAGAATCCAGAATCAGACGGAGAATCGAAATCTCCGAAGATGCGAGGAATCACNAGATACAATCAGAAACGTCAAATTCAAATAAGCCAAAACCAATGATAACTATCGAAAATTAACAAGAGATTCAATACAAACCTGAGCAAAAAACTTCGACATCTTTCGTTACAGAGAACCTGTAACAATTCAGAAATGAATCCTCAATCTCAATGGAACAATTATACAAATCGTGAAACAACCAATCACAAAAATGGAAGCGATGAAAACCGAAATCAGGAACGGGAAAATTGCAAAATGAACAGATGAGCAATACAGAATCCAATACCAGACGGAGAAATGAAATCTCCGAAGATGCGAATAATCACAAAAAACAGAGCATCGTTCAATTTTGAGCTGAGAATTACAGATCCGTATAATATCATCAAGGAAACAGAGAGAAGACTTACAGGGATGGAAACTGATGTAGAGATAGCCGACGAGAAGCTCCTTTCTCCGATTGATAGAAACTAGGGTTTTCGTTGTTCGCGAGCGAGTGAGAGAGGCCGAATGAAATGAGAAGATAGATAAAATTAAAAATTGAATCCGGTTCTGACCATATACGGTTTAGCAAATCAATTTCAGATAAACAAACCGGATCGGTTAGTGAAGATTAAAATCATTAAATTTTTTATATGAATCAATGAATTACAAAATAATCACACACAAAAGAATAAAATAATTTTCTGGTTTTGGAAAGGTGACCATTCTTCATTTAAGCATTGTTTTGCTATGAAATGAAATACATATGATAGCTAAAGGTGCTCAAGTTCTTCACCCAAAGGACTTAGTCCAAGACTTGTTGCTCGTGTTCTAACCGGGGCAAAAGGAGATATGTGAGAAGACCTTCTTGAAGCTCTTGGAGATAGTTGAGCTTGTTCGAGAACCCGGAACTGAAGCTCTGAAGGGTAATCTCTCATACAACTGATTCTTGGCCCAGCACCAGTACTCCATCTTGAATGTAGCCGTTCGGCTAGCTGGTACGATTTGATTCCTTTGTGTGAATCTATACGTTTCATTATCTTCTCTTTCAGGACTGGCTTCTCGTATTCTTCAATGTCTTCCTCGAATAGATTTGATTTCGGGTGTGTGAATTCTTCCTCAGCTATGAATGACTCTTCTGCTGTCTCGTACCCTTGGTCTGAAGGTGTTTCAGGTTCTTCGTCGTCCTGATCATCCTCGATCATTTTGTTGTCTTCTTCGTTGGGAATCTCTGATCTTGAAAGCTTTGAATGGAACCTTGTTAATGTTTGTAGCTCTGGATGATCGTTGGGTTTAGCGTTTGGTGAAAATCCGGTCCGTGCATCCACAAAGTCACATGGTTCTTCTTCGGTCTCTTTGATTCTTGAAGGCATTCTCTTGACCCTAGCGTGAAATTCTTCATCTTCTTCATCTGGATTCTTCTACACGATACAAAAAAGAGAGCCTCAGTAACTGCGTGAATCATATTATCTAAACAGAAACCAGATTCAAAAGCTATGAGATGTTGAGGACTTAAAAATTCACACCGGAATGTATTTACCTTTACATTGGCGAGGTCTACATTGTTCTCCCTAAGAAACGACATGAACGCTTGAAAATTCTCTTCTGTTGGAAGGTAATGTCCACTGTGAGGCCAAACTGCCTGAAAAATATCATCCCAACAACCTTAACACTCGAGAGTTTATAAAACAAAGCCGCACTTCTCTTCTTTTGCATAAAACTAAATGAGGAACAGTCCAGGGAAACTTCTTGTTTTTACCTTCAGAACACCATCATCAACCACAATTCTTCCAGCAGATAATGTAGCTCCGCCGGCTAGAAAACTTGAATGTTGAAAGTTACCCTTTCTCTTCATTCCAACATACATTATCTTCGACACACTTAGGACAAAGATCCATTTTGCATCTGGAGGACCTTCTTTTGTGTCAAGAACTACCCCGCTTTGCTTATACATTAATTTCCCATTCTCAATTACCACTTCATATTGCTCTCTTTCGGTCTAGACGTAAGAAGAATAAATCATTACCGAAAGATATCTAACAAGAATGTCAATAACATAGCAAGAGTATTTGTTTTGCAAAAATTGGTCTACCAAGTTTTCTGAGGAGAATATCTGAAGTTGATCAGAATTGGTCTACCAAGCACAGAAATTCTAGGGTGAACGTGAAACTCACCGGACCAAGATACTTGATGCTTTGTTGGTAAAGTTTTGATCGTGGACATCTTTCGTGGTTCAGTGATTTTCCCTGTCCTATGTCAAGCCTATATGTCCAAAATTGAATGTTAAATCCTAAAACGTCTGTTCTCCTGATACAGTCATACTTTTGATTACGTTATAGCAAACTTACCAATAAAAAAAGGGTTGTTTACTGTCACAGTGGAGCCAAGCATGATAATAGAATTGCAGATTGTGGCCGTAACGATGTCGAGGATCGATCTGTTAAGCGAGAACGTTAAGATTGCAAATGGCTTTACACAAAACTTATAGCCACAACAAACAGCATTGTACAAGAATATTCTTACTGCCTCAAGCCAGTGCTGCAAAGCCAATTTCCTCGCTTTCTCGTCTTTTGACAAGCCTTTACCCACCTAAGCAATAAAAATGTCAAATCATTAAGTAAAGTTTGGAGGAAGGGAAGAAAATGGGTGCATCAAACCAACAAATTTGATGGACTAAAGTTACCTTAGCAGCTCTTGTTCTTGCTCTAGACCAGCGTGACATTGCAGTCTCGTGCTTCTCAATTTCAAAAAACGATATAGAACTTCTTTTAAGCTCAGCGAAGTCCAGAACCTTCCACCTACAATTTATCCATTTATTTACTAAACAGATAATTTTACCCTACCTATACATACAATAGAGCTCTACGTACCATCTTTGCTCAACGACGACAGCACAATCAGCTAGCCTTCTTCTGGTTCGAAAACTTCTATAAACCTTCTGTAACTTTAATGCAGCTTGGTATCTTCCGTCACCTGTTAATAGCGCTAAAAACTCTTTCGCAAGATCGTTTTTGGGAAAAGGTTTCCATATTCGCATGTTATATCTGTCATCTTCTTTCATAAAATTCAAAGGTTTAACAGACGAATTATCCTCCACATCCCCTGAAGAAACTCTAGATTGTTGTGTCCCTTTGACACTAAGGGATCTCCCGTATAGCTTTTTTCTAGTCTCAGGTGATTCAGTGATGGTTGAATCTGGTTCATTGTCATTAAAGCTGATTGATCTAAGAATGGTCTTCATTTCTGCACAAACAAGACAAATTTATCTATTACCTTCAAGTAGACTGAAAACAACAAATCTATCTACACAGAAGTGGTGATGAAAACAAACCCATTTTCACTCGAAACCAGCTTCAAGCATGTCCTTGCTACGTCCCTGAAAAATGTCAGATATTAAAAGACCTTCACTGAGACATTTCATCGAACACGATACAAACACCGATCAAACACACTAAACACACTCCAATTTTTCAAATTTCCCACCATCTTTCTTCGGGTTTATTGAACACAATACCACCATTGAGACATTTCATCGAACACAATACAATCAAACACACATAAACACTCCAAAATTGTTAAAACGAATTACAAGCTTTGCCTATTTTAATCAAACAAAAAGCAACAAATCATTAACGAATCGCATAAATAAACAAAAGGGTTCAAGAAAAAGCAGACCTTGAACAAAATGTGAGTCAAAGAGAGCACGAGAGACGAAATGAGAGAGGAAGAGATAGGAAAAAACTCTTGAAAGGAGGTTGGTGTCTAGGATTAGATGAAAACGTGAGAGAGAACGAAAATGGCGGCCACTTTCTGATTAAGAGATTCTCATGAAATCTCAATCTCTGTTGTTCCATTGGGTATAGGAGAAAATAGAATCCTCTGTTTTCTTTTTCCTTTTGAGCTTCTTCTAAACTTAGAGAAAGCTTTCACATTTGCACTGTATTTTTTTTTGCTGGCTCCCTTAATTTGGCCGATTTACCAAAATTGTTGGTACGACAAGTAATAACGACACAGTTTTGTTTTCCGTTCAGAATATTGACGGCGTTAGCCAAGTATTTTTGGGTAATACAAAAATTTAGCATTTCAGATTGTAAAATTATAATTTTGACCCCAAATAACATACACTTAATCTAGCGACCTATTAAAACATAGATATATATTTTCGTTTGTGTATTCGTATGAATGAAAGTGAAACACAAAAATATCTCTTAAATTTTGTTTAAATAGAAACAAATGGATTAATTGTTTATTAGTTAATTTTCTACAGCCTAAAAAATATTTACATAATTACTATATGTGTGAACAACAACCAATGATTTTGGAGGTATGTTAAAACATCAATTTATATGTTCTAAACTTGAACAAAAATGATAGATGTATGTTTAATAAAAAAAGAAATATGTGGACTGAAAATAGATGCATAATTCTTTGATTAGTTTGCTATATTAGACTAAAATGTACACACAAAAAAACATATGACTATAATCATAATTATAATATTTATATTGTCTTTGTTTTAGTTAAATTAAAATATATAAATACAGTAAAATGTACATATATCCAACTTTAATTGTAAAAACTTCATTTTAGTTTAAGCATGTTTTGCTAAACTCAACGGCATCATCTAAGTGTACAACGGCATCATCATGTTCATATTCCTCGTCATTTATCTCTTTAATAATAATTTTTTTTGCAATCTATTTGTTGAAACTAGTTAAAAACGTAATATATTATTTTAAATATAGTTGAAATTTATCACCTGCAAAAAATTTTAGATATAAAATTTTAAGTCTGGAATACTTAAGATTGGAATAAGTAGTTTATTTGTTCACTTGATTTTAATAAAATTGATAACATAAAATAATAAAAAAGAATAAATGATACTCTTAAAATTATAAATTTCGGTTTAAAAATAATAAAAAATGTACTAGTGAAGCAGTTACAAAAAATAGTAACAAAATGAAGCAGTTAAACTTGCTCACAGTAAAAAAAAAATACCAATCAGAACATATTACAAAAACACCAAAAGTTTATGTATATCATAAAAATCTTTCAAAAGTTGGTGACCTTTAGTGAAATTACACAATAAACACAAGCAAACCAAACAAAACCCTAATAATCTCAAGTTCTCAACTACCATTTCGCCGTGTCCGTTAAGTCCTCTCTCTCCTCACCGAGAAAATTCTATCTCCGACTGCCGAATCTTAATGGATACAGAAAACGTCCAAGTTTCAGCTCCACGAGAAGAAGAAGATGATGATCCACTAGTTTTGAGCTCTCAAGCATTAGCAGCGCTCCAAGAATTTCTAGCCGACCAGAACAAAACCGTCGAGACAACGCCGGTGGCGAATTCCGTCGCCGGAGAAGAGGATTCTGATAAAGTGGAGCTAGTTACGGAAGATTGGAGACTGAGCCAGTTCTGGTACGAACCTGAAACAGCAGAGACTGTAGCTGAGGAAGTTGTCACTCTCTCTAAGAGATTCTCTGATTGTAGAGTTGCTTGTATTGCTTGTCCTACTCTTTATGTTTATCTCAAGGTACTATTGATAATTTTTGTTGAGTACCCTTGATTTGAATTGTATCCGTTTTGCTAAAGATTGATACTTTTTGTTGTTGATTTGTGGTTGAGGCAGAAAAGGGATCCGAGTCTTCAGGTGCAATTGTTGGAGTATGATATGAGATTTGAGAGGTATGGAAGTGAATTCACTTTTTATGATTACAATGAACCAGAAGATCTGCCTGTGGAGCTGAAACATAGTTTCCATATTATCGTCGCAGATCCTCCTTACTTGGTAAAAATTTGTTAACTTTTCTGTTTACCTTGTCAGCTTCTGTTCGATAGGCATTGCGTATAAGTAGAATGTTATATAAAGTCGAAAATCAGAACGAAATGAAAGAAAAAGTGTGTGTAGGTTGTTTGCTAATCAGATTGCGTGAAGAGTTGTATACATATATTCGTAGAAATGGCGTTTTATCAGTTGGTTATGGCCATGGCTTAAAGATAGTTACATTGCCGCTTTATTGTTTTTATCATTCAAAACATTTCTTTTGGGGGTGGTATTGCTTGCTATTTTTTGAAACAGAAATGTCGTTGTGTACTCTCTAGTTAGCACCTTAGTGATTTTGATCTGTTTATGTTTGGCAGAGTAAAGACTGTTTGGAAAGAGTGACCCAAACAGTTGCGTTCCTCTCGAGCCTGGTAGATTCTTTGTTGCTTCTTCTCACAGGTACTTCAATAACTCATGTTTTCTCAAATCTATTTCGTAAAGTTTTATGATTTATGAAATGAGACATGTTTCACGCCTTGCAGGAGAGGTGCAGAGAGAGCGGGCCTCTGAGCTATTGAATGTTCGACCTTGCATGTTTAAGCCTCATCACTCTAGCAAACTTGGAAACGAGTTTCGGTTATTCATAAGCTACGATCCAGGTACCAGATTAGGAGGCTTGGAAGAAGACAGCTAAATTGTGGGTCATCCATCTTTTTTCATTCTATGTTAGCCAATGTTGATTCTTTGATCCTTCTGATCATGTCTTGTCCCGCTCATGTTAATTTCTGATGACGACTGATCATGTGCTTGACCAATCCTCAGGTTTCCGGTGTCTCGAGAGAAGTCTTTGTGTGGGAGAAGAGACTCATGTCTCATTTCTCAAGTAGACTTGGAAATTTTGAGTTTACATCACTTCGTTCTCTCTTATGTATCTTGTTGCAACCTCAAATCAAAACTGTGATTGATGAGTTCTAATAGTTTTGGTGAAAGCAATGTTGTTGGAACATAAAAGTGTTGGTTATTGATATTATTGCATCACAAAAAAGACATGACAAAAGATTAATGTTTGTAACACATTAGATTGTTCCAATCAGTAGAATATTTGTGTAGAGAAGAACACTCTTCTCAAGTACAAGACTAAATCATAAACCGAAGTTAACCATCATACCAGCACATATAAGCTCCAATTTGATTTATTTTAAAATTTTCAAAATAAGAAGTAGATAAAGTAAAATAAAAACTGGTACGATTCGGTTCATCAATCACTATCTGAACCAAAATCATAAGAAGTTAAGATCTCGAGAAGAGTCTTTCACGGAGCGAGGAAAACGAGAGAGAAGTAAAAAGGAAGGTTCTTCTTCTTCTTCTTCTTCCATGGTCGTCGAAATTCAAACACACACAATCATCAGCAGAGAAGAGAAACACTAATTCTTACAACTTCGAAAAATGAGACCAAACATTGTTTCCGAGGTGAGATCTGCTTTAAATTTTCATCTTAATCAGATATTCGCTGAGGGTTTTGCTTCAAATCGATTAATCAGAAATTGCTAGTGAACGAGCTAAAATTCATACGAGTTGCTAGTAGAGTTTCTTACAGACATAGCTTTGGTTTTGTATCGAATCGTTTGTTTTTAGTAAAGCTTCTGCTTGTAATTTGTGTTCTGGAATCAGACATTTAGGTTTAGAGATTGGTACAAGGTTTTAGTTTTGAAATGGTAAAGGTTGTAATTTGGTGTGGATTCTTGTTTTTTTTTTTTTGTATAGGCTGGAATTCAAACTAGAGTTGGACAATGGTGGAATGCTATACCGTTTCTCACGTCTACAATTGTGGTAGTTTGTGGGATCATTTACTTGATAAGTCTCTTGACTGGATACGACACTTTCTACGAAGTGTGCTTCTTACCCTCGGCGATTATATCGCGGTTCCAAGGTATGTTTTTACTTGTATTGAGGCTTGCATTTCATGTAGAAGGAGTATTTATATTCCTATTGTTACTAAATTTATGTTTATTTAAGGGTATTTTGTCTTGTAAGTTGGTTTGAGGTAAATCCATTGGATATGAACTGAGATGTTAGGGTGATTTCCTGATTCGCTGTTTTTTTGTTATTTCCTTGTGCAGTGTATAGGTTTTATACAGCTGTTATCTTTCATGGATCGATGCTTCACGTTATGTTCAACATGATGGCATTGGTTCCTATGGGCTCTGAGCTAGAGAGAATCATGGGATCTGTCCGCTTGCTTTACTTGACAATATTGCTGGCGACAACCAATGCCATGTTTCACCTTCTTATAGCATGCTTGACGGGATATAATCCTTTCTTTCAGTATGATCATTTCATGAATGAATGCGCGATTGGATTTTCTGGAATCTTGTTTTCTATGATTGTCATAGAGACAAGTCTCAGTGGAGTCACCTCTAGGAGGTAATAATTTTCTATGGCTATTTAAATAATTTAGTATACTCAAGCAAATATGAGTCCGTTTTTAGAATTGAGAAATATTCTCTCCAAACATGATAAGGCTACAAATGCCTATGAAAGCACCTTCTAGCACGTATATTTTTAATTTATGCCATTTACTGTCTTCTGAGTGTGAGTTAGTTTGCCAATCCTTTGTATACATGAGGCCTCTTATATATCTTTTTTTCTGCTTTCTTTCTCTGTGCAGTGTGTTTGGACTCTTCAACGTGCCCGCTCATCTGTAAGCTCATTGTCTCGCTTGTCGGCATCTTAATGTCCACCTGCATTTCTTGTTGCACATATGATGTAAAATTTGTATTCATTTGCAGATATCCGTGGATCTTATTACTAGCATTCCAGCTTCTCATGACAAACGTTTCACTGCTTGGGCACCTATGTGGCATCCTCTCTGGATTTTCATGTATAGTTTCTTACCTGGTTCATTGCCTTATGCTTTCTAAACCTGCTGTTTCTGTGGCAGCTAATTTCTTATTTACTTTGGATTTCAGATTCTTATGGCCTATTCAATTTCTTGATGCCCGGGTCTTCATTCTTCTCCTCCATTGAGTCAGCCTCCTGGATGGTAAATTTCTTTCTAAATTTATACGAGGCTGTGAGTGGTGCAATAGACATACTTCTCTCTGAATTAGTCATCACTTATCTAGATTATATGTCCTCTTGCAGTCTAGCTGCATAAGGCGGCCCAAGTTCATTATGTGCACGGGCGGAAATCCTTCCAATTACATGCCCACTTATTCTGTACAAAACACGACATCCAGGTGCAAATTCCTAACTACATATGAAAGACTGAACTGCTTGCCTAGAGAACATCCTAATGACCTTTTCTTTGAACAGTGGTTTCTCTACAGGAAATGCTTGGAGATCCCTATCTTCATGGTTGCCACAGAGGGAAGCATCTAATCAGGTACGTTAATACTAATCTTATCAGATTCTTTTATTTTCCTGGATGAATTAGCATCTAACCGTTACTACTCCACATGCAGTCTTCTGAGGACACTAGATTTCCGGGAAGAGGTAGGACTCTTAGCACTGCTCGTGATCCAACCGCTCCATCTGGAGAATCAGACCCAAACCTCCATGCTAGATTGTTGGAAGATAGCAGCTCACCAGACCGCCTTTCTGATGCTACTGTGATCGGCATGCCAGAGCCCACCCCTACCGCAAGGTATTTGCTTTCTCTAATATATAACGTATCAGCTTACGATGCACTGTTCCTTCAACCTCAGCTGCTTTAATTAATTTCTTGCAGACAGGTTCCGGTAGCAAATGCTGCACCCATACCCCCATCCCAGGTTAGTCCTTTCTCTTAGATATTTGCCTCATACTCGGAGCGTTTTGAGGTATCTAGAAGCATTTCGCTCACTAAGCTATTTTAAGACTCAGGGTCGTGTTGCTGCTTCCGAAGAACAAATCCAGAAACTGGTAGCCATGGGTTTCGAAAGGGTAAGTTTCTTGATTCATACCAACCTTAACAAATAGCAAAAAGATGTCTTAAAGTTTCTGATTTTCCTTCAGACACAAGTGGAGGTTGCGCTTGCTGCTGCAGACGATGATCTAAATGTAGCAGTGGAGATCCTAATGAGCCAACAGGTATAAACTTGTCCACACCAGAGTTATGTAATTAAAGTTCTCCTTTGAGTTTGGGCACTATTTACAAAGAATCCGTTGTGATCAAGCTTTGTCACATGCAGGCCTAACAAACACGAAGTCCGTAAGTACCACTTTGTGGCTTGTATCTTAACGTTTGCATCTCGTTACATTCGTTTAGAAACTGTATAGCGTCTGTCTTTTCCTTTAAGGATGTTCTTTAACCAAACAATCAAAACCGGTTTGCCGGTTTCCAATCTATACAAACGAAAGTTTGGCTGTGCTTAATTATGTTTATTGCAGTGTGTATACTTAATTTACAGATGAAAACTAAATCCTTTTACACATTTATTTTTGTTACTACAAACGGAACAGCATGAGATCATTGCATGATTTCTTCCTTAGTGTTTAGTAGTCGATGTTTCTCTAGGTGGTCGCACGATGAGAATTGGACACTTTGCATGTTGGGCACAGTAATCACTCACACTCCCTAGAAACGCCCTGCATACATACCCCAAACACCACAAATTCATGAATGTTCACAACCCAAAGTTTCATTTGATTCGACAAAGATCCAAACATTTTAACCTTTTGATCATGCCGAGTCCACGGCTACCAACCACAAGAAGATCCACATGAGTTTGCTCAACCGCTTGGCATATCATTTCCTTAGGATCTCCTTCCAATACCTTCGTCTCCGTCTTCACCTACAACACAAAACCAATCTCATTATACCGAAACCGAGTCCACAAGCTTTAGATACACATATATCACACACCATTTTGCCTCGGCAAATCTCTAATGCTCGCGTGAACAAATTTGTAGTACTCCCTTCCCGTGCTCTTCTTACGGATTCAGGCACTGAATCTGTCGCATAAACCGCCGAAGCTAAGAATTTTTAAACCTAACTATATAATCAATTTCCATATTTTCTATGCATTAAAATACAAAGAGACGAGCTATATTTTTTGTTCACCAGTTCCACCAGAAGGATAGATATACTGAATATACGTTGGATGAACATGAACCAAAGTCAATAAACCGCCTTCTTGATCGATTTCCGGTTCAGAACTAATAACATCTCTAAGATGTTCCACTGCCCATTCCAACGCATAGAAACTGTTCCTGCTTTCGTCAATCGCAACCATAACCTTCAACTTCTTCTTGTCCTTCTTCGTTGCTGTCGCGGTCGCTGTCTCCGCCCTTGTGGCTGCCGTGTCCACACCACTCGCTTCAACATAAGTCTCCATTTTTGTTTGGCCGTGCGTTATTTTCTAACCACTACAGTTTTGATATGTTACATATGTAGAATAATGCTAGTGTCTAATCTTAAGTAGGTGGAAGATGGAGAGTGTTAACAGATGTTTTATAATGGACACTTGGATTGACACATTTCATTTTCGACTGACACGTGTCTTATTCTTAACGTAGACAAGTGTTAAGCATGGAGGGTTTTGGTTTAGTAGTACCGGGTTTGGTTCAATTGCATTTCGGTTTAGTATTTCGTTTCGATTTTTGAGAAAAACTCGCTGATCATCATTATCATCATCAACAACCTTTAAAGTTCTGAAACTGACTTAACTTCAAGACTCAGTTTTTAGGGTTTTTCTCTGTTTTGGTTTCTTCTCCTATCTCTGTTTCGATGGGATCAATGGATAAGAAATTCACATGGGTTCTCAAAAAGTTCTCGTCTTTGGAAGAAGAGATATGCTACTCTCGCTCCTTCACAGTCGCAGGCTACACTTGGTAAAAACAGAGAAACGATCACTTAACTTTTTAATTCTCTTTTCATGGAGAAGATTTTAATTTTGAGTTTTGAATTGTGTACAGGCGTCTTCTTGCTTATCCCAAGGGACAGGAGAATAATAATTACTTAGGTGTTTATCTTGAACTTGCGGATCCTGATTCTTTGCCTTCAGGATGGAGCAGAGATGTGAAATTTAGCCTCTCTGTTGTCACTAAGGGTTGGCGCAAATCGGACATTGTATTGGGTATACAACTTTTGCTCATACTTAGTTCCTATTTTTGGCTTGATGGTTGCAAAAAGTTGTTATCTTTTGATTTTCCTGAGCAGTCTTGCGTCATTTAGTGTTTGTTTGTTTGATGATTGCAACAAGTTTTTATCTTTTGATGTCCCGGAACAATTTGTTTGAGTAATTTTGTTTGAATACTGGATATTTGGCAGGACATCAACGTTGTTTTAGTGCAATGAGTCCGGGTTGGGGTTATGATGAGTTTGTGTGGCTTAACAAACTTCATGCCAAGCGTGAAGGGTTTCTATTGAATGATAGACTCGTTATCGTTGCTAAACTAGACGTTCTTCCGGCTAACGTTGTACCAGAGGGATCTGTGAAGATTGTTCAACATTTGAGTAGCAATCAAGCTCCTGTCAGCAAATCTCTGGGGGACTCTTCTTCTCAAGTGGAGCCAAAAACGGAGAATGTGTCTAAAGAGGGTTCTGGTGGTGATGAGGATACTTCTGATGATGATTATACTTCTGACCAGGGTAAAGTTGATGAGGATGGTTCATGGGAAGAGGTTGTGGGTAACGATGTATCTGTCGGGAAATCTCCTGGCAACTCGTCTGATCAATTGGAGAAAAATACTAAGACTGCTTCCGAAGAGAATTTAAATGACGATGACGGATCTGAAGAGGGTACAGATGATGATGGTTCATGGGAAGAGGTTGTGGTTAGTGATGATGCTTCATCTCCTGTTTCAAATGATGGAGGTAGGAACCAATCGAATGTCTTGGAGGATGCTTTGCATTCAGTAGGAAATCTTGGTGTTAGAGCAGCTGAGAGTGAGGTTTTCAATGGTGATAATGATGATGGACTTAAAGAAGATGTAGATGATGATTCATCTCATGTTACGAATGATGGAACTGAGGCTGCTAAGGATATTCAATCAGCACAGGAAACTTTGGATGTCAATGGGTTCAAGGTTTTAACTTCCCAGGTATGAACATATGTTCTATGTCATAGGTCACAATCTCTTTGATATTTATGGCTACCTTGTTGTTGCTAGCAGGTTGAATCGGTAAGCCATGTTTTCAAAAGACATCCAGATATAGCATTAGGCTTCTGTCCCAAAAACCAACAAATCAGAAGAATTTACATGAACGAACTCCTTAGCCTCATTGAGATGCTGTGCAAGTCACCAGAGAAGCTCTGCGAGGATGATCTGAGCAATGCTGATGAAACACTAGGTGATCTGATTGATGCCGGGTTTAAACTGGATTGGCTGAAGACAAAGCTGAATGAAGTCTCTGAAAAGAAGAAGAAGGAACAGGCTAGTGTGGTCCGGGTACAAACCATGGAGGAAGAGCTGCAGAAGCTAAAATTGATGTTCTTAGATCTTGAAACTCAGCTCCAGAAGGAAAAGGTGGAGACTTTAGCCGCAAGAGCTCCCCTCTCGTTCCACGATGTTGTTTGCTGATTTTACTAGGATTCTTGTTAGCTTTGTAGGTTTAATTGCTGCCTCTTGATGTTTTGGAACAAATATTCATAGAGAATTCCAAGAACATATCTTTTTTTTCTTTTTCTGAGTAAGTAGGCATTTAACTAATTTTGGATCATAAACTTCATTTCTCTACCTTCTTGGGATTTAAGGGCTTTTTTAATCAAAATGACAAATTTCATTTTTCCGCTAAAACCGCAAAATCTTATTTTTCCGTCAAATCCGAAAAATTTCATTTTTTGCAAAAATCACAAAATCATATTTTTCGCCAAAACCGTAAAATAATATTTTCTCTCCAAAACCGCAAGATCATGTTTTATTTGTTAAAATCGTAAAATCATGTTTTCCCACCAAAAACGCAAAATCATGTTTTTCCGGCAAAATCGCAAAATCATGTTTTTCACCAAAACCGTGAAATCATGTTTTNCAAAACCGCAAAATCATGTTTTTCCGGCAAAATCGCAAAATCATGTTTTTCACCAAAACCGTGAAATCATGTTTTTCCACCAAATCCGCAAAATCATGTTTTTTGCTAAAAATCGCGAAATCATGTTTTTTCACCAAAACCGCAAAATCATGTTTTTCGTTAAAAACGAAAAATCAAGTTTT
>OVAP01000251.1:0-42863 GCA_900406295.1 Aurinia saxatilis | reverse complement strand
ATTATATGTTTATTATAGTAAAAACCGGTAAAATATGAGGTATATCATGATTTGGTATGAGTTGATTTTTGTTGTCAATATAGTAAGCAAAACCTTACAGTCAGAGCATATGGATGTTGAGGTTGCTATTTCTCAGTTAGGAGGACTTGTCCGTTATTTGAAAGGTTATAGAGAAACTGGATTTGAGAAAGCAAAATGTGCAGCTACGGAAATTGCCATTTAAATGGATATTGAACCAAGATTTCCAAAATCGAAGCGCTTGAATGAAAGAAAAAAGGGAATTTGGTGAAGATATTGAAAACGTTGATGAAAGTAATGCTTTAACAACGAAAGAGAATTATGGAATTGATTACTTCATTATCATATATTGGATCAAACTATAATGTCTTTTGAAGTAAGATTCGAGCAATTTTAATCATATGAAAAATTCTTTGGATTTTTATTCTGTTTAGAGTAACTAAAGTCACCACAAGATGATGCATGTATGAATTCTTGTGTCAAGATTGAAGTTCTCTAAAGCAGTATGATGAGCCTTCAAATATTAGATCTATGTACATAAAGTTTTAAGAAAATCTTTGTCAGAAGAAATTACAAAGGCGGTCAAGGTGTTGAAATTTTTAAAAAGAAAATGATGAATGTTATCCAAGCTCATGAATTCCTTATTTTATGTTACTGACCATTCCGATTTCAACTGTTCTGCAGAAATTTTTTTTTGAAAGTTGAAGCTCATAAAGAATTATCTTCGTTCGACTATGTCTCAAGAACGATTGAATGGCTTGGTATTGATATCAGCAGAGCAGGATTTGATTGAAAAGTTAAATTATCCAAAGTTGATGAACAATTTTGCATGAAAGAAAGAAAAAAAAATATCAGTCAAGAGTAATATAATTTCTGCAATTCTTATTATTATTTTTAAGACATGGATGTCCATTAATATTTTTCAGTTTATATTTTCGTTAAAAAATAAAATTTAGTTAAGAGACATCACTTTTTTAGTTTGGTTTAGGCGTCGGGCAGTAATACTTCACCTTATGGAAAAAATCAAGAGATTTTAACTGATTAAATTACTAAATGTGTCACCTTAGTTTTTTGTGTTACAATCATTGTTGACCTCCGAAATTGTTGCCCGTATCGGAATTTCTTACAAAAGTCTTTTAGGTGTCTCTATTCGCCTCTAAAGAAAGCCCCCATCATTCTAGTCCTTAGGTATGCAATGCAATTTCAGTAGTAAAAACATATTACTGAACATATGGTTCATACACAAGAAATAAATAGAAATACCATTTGTAATAAATCATAAACTGTGACATGCTTTATATTTCGTATAGCGGTTAAAACGACCAAACTTCTCCCATTCAGATATATGTCATCTTACAACTAACTAATTGTAAAAAATTTAGATGCGTCAACCCGCTTCCAAATAAGAATCCCATCATTCTAGTCCTTAAACAAAAGTTCGTTTATCTGTCGATCAAACCACGTTAGGGGAGAAGCATACATAGACTTTAGTTTGGCTCTGCTTCATAACAGAAAAGGAGGAATCATCCCCAATGGGCATACAATCGACATAATCTCATGAGTATCATCAACTCCACCTTTAATAAATTTAAGAGATCCGGTACCAAATACCAAACACATGAAAAAATGGAAAGAAAAGAGAACATGCCGTATTGGGATCGGCTACTCCATAAATGTAATTTATTCAAATATACACATCAATTTGTTGTTCTCCATCTATACAAGCATTAAATATCCATGTGTGTATACGTATAATGCACCAATCTTCTTACATAAATGGTAGAATTCAAGTCTATACGTTACTAATTTAATAAGATTAATCCCCCAGAAAATAAGACTCGTTTATGTACTCGAAGCAGTAAATAAAAATCATTAAAAGCAGAGGTACTATTTATTTCATCATTCGAGCTTTGATTCCAACGGTTACATTTTCTACAAAAGAAACAAAAAATGATTTTGGGGCAAAAAAAAGTGTACTTTTAAATTGACAGTGATAACTTAATGATATTTTTGGTACTCATAGATAAATACATGTTTGAAATCACGTAAAAACCATGGTAATATTAATGATTATTGCAGATATATATAAAAACAAGTGTACTTTTAATTGCCAGTGATAAATTAATGAGTTTTTGGTAGTCAGTGATATTAAAATCACGTAAAAACAATTGTAAAATTTATATGATTTCTGTAGATAAGAAGATGCCAGAAAGAAAAGCTTCATTTGAAAGCATTGTCTTATATGTGAAATGATCTGCAAATTTCCAATGTCTCTTTCATTCTCACGTCCCTCTCAACTTTTCTCCAAAATCATAATTTCACAAATAATAATAAAAAAAGAATTTCATTAATAAAAAACAAAAAACTCCATTATAAATGTCTACTTCTCTGCCAACAAAAAAGATCCAAAAAAGTTTAAATTTTCAATTGGTCTTCTAAATAATTTTCATTTCTTCTTCTAATCATTTTCATTTGTTTTCTTCTTCCACATTTCTATCCATTTTATAATAATAATAGTTTCTTGTTTTCTTCCTTCTTCCTCTAACATAAACAAAGATTAAAGTCTCTCTTTAATGGCGAGAGGACCCATCTCCAAGAATATACAGTAATCCTCATTTATTGTCCTCACAATTTTTTTCTCGAATACAGGGAAAAAAAGGGATTTACAAAAACAAAATCTTTCATTTTTAGTTACAATGGGTAGATGAAGAGACAAGGGTCCCTTTTCATTTTTCTCTAAAGATCTTTAAAAACCCAAAACTTCAATCATGTTGGACACTTTTCTCTTTGTTATGTAGAAACAAAAATCTATGGTTTTAACTTTTTAGTGTTTATCATCAGTCCAAAACATCAGTGCTTGATTGGCTCCACAGACACTGAAAAGAAAAGAGAAAAGTTTGCATCTTTTTCTGACCCAGTATCATCAAAAAGCTCTGTCCCGGTAAGCAAATCTTTCATATACATGTTAATTTGTCACATGTACATGATAAAGTTTACATTTTTAGGCTTTTTTTTCTTGTGAAGAAGATTTTTGTTTTTTTAACTTAAAATCTCAGTTTTGAGTTTAGGGGTAAGTAAAGATGGAAACCTAGAAAGTAAAATTGACAGTTCTGTAACCATAAGAAGTAAAATTTTGACACTATATGAAGAATTCTCTGTTTTCTGTTGCTATTGAGATAAAGTTTTTGTTTCTCAGGTTTTTGGAGAATTGGGTTTACTGATTTGAAGACAAGAGTTTTTCTTTTTTATGATTTGTGAATTGTTGGGTTATCAATGGAGAAGAAGAGATCACCAAGAAGTAGCAAGAGTCCTGGAAGTGCAATTTTCCCTAAAAGCCCTCTTGTCTATGAGGGTTATAAGTCTGGTTGTGGTTGGAAAATGATGAACTTGTTCGGTTTCAAAAACGTCAAATCTGGTAGTAAGAGACTAAGTTCAGAGAAGAAATTTGTCAGAGATTCTGCTGGTTAGTATTTTTAAATCTCAGTTTCTTGGACCATTTTGATAACATAATCTTAGTGTTATTTGGTTTATCTCTTTTCTGTAGGTAATGTTTATACTAAAAGCCAGCTTGATTTGCTTAAGAGACTTCATGAGAAGTGTCAGTGTAATGATGTAAGTTTTTTAAAATTGTTAATCTTTGGCTTAGCTTTTGGGATTTCGAAGGTAAAAACTGAATCTTTTGATTTTGTTTAGCCGATTGTGGAAGAAGAGAGCTCATCATGTAAGTCTAGAACGAGGAGAAGATCTTTAAGTTCTGAAATTGAAGATGAGGACTATGAATCAAAACCTGTTCAGGGATTGTTAGAGAGAGAGATAAAGAGGATCAAGAATACAAAGGAGGAAACTTGCCATAATAGTCCGGATAAGCAAAAGCAATCTTCTTTGAGAGGGATTGAGAGGGGAAATGATAAGGATAAGCAAACGGATGTAAAGAGTAAGAGAGTTTGTAAGAAGAGCGCTGAGATTAACCTTCAAGTTTGTGTGAATGATGCCGCTGAATCATTGATTTGTTCGAAGGCCGAGGAGAAAGGGAAAGACCGGTCTAAGCAGTTCATGGAAGCACTGGATATTCTAAGTTCAAACAAAGAATTGTTCATTACACTCTTACAAGATCCTAATTCATTTTCGGCTAAGAAAGGCCAAGACTTGGAGGATTCTAAAATAAAGGAACCGCTGGATAAATCTCTTGCAGTGACTGATGATTTAGATAGTATTGTTCTCTTGAAGCCTAGATTATCAAGCTCGGTTGATGATAGAGTGTACTTGAGATTTAAACATCTAGCTAAGAAGCTGAAGTTTGTTGTTGGATCTAACAAAGACAGCAATCATGCAGAAAATAAACCCGAATGCAGCGGTCAAGCTAGAGAAAACGAGACTGCTACCAGTACAGTTGGACATAGAAGTTCAGAGTCACCTGTGTTTAGGCGCAAGAAACGGGTTGAATCAGATGTTTTCAAACTAAGTAGGGATAATGATGTTTCACCAAGGAGATATATGGTGGAAAGACAACAAGAAAGATCAAATTCATCACCAGTATACGAAGTTCCTAATGCAATGAGTAGCTGGCAGACAAAATTGAAAGAGAGAAGGCAGAAACTAGAGAAGAGAAGAGAGAGCTTCAAGTTGTGGTCCTTGGACAAGAATGTTGAGGTTTTTGACCCGAAACTACACAGTTTTAATCAAAGGTCTCTCGACCACAATTGTCTGATAACTCATGTAGAAGACGGATTTGAGGAAGATAGATATCTCCCTAGCTCGTTAGCGGTAAGTTCTGAGAGAAAGAGTAGACAATTCTTATGTCTCTATGGTGGATTTGATGTTTATTCTACGCTTTTAATTGCAGGAGTCGAACTCGAGTGTACAAAGACTCGACAGCAACATTCTTGACCCGGAACAGGAGCAACCAAGTCCCGTTTCTGTTCTTGAGAGGATTCATATGGAAGAAGAGACAATCAGCCCCGGAAATGTGAAAGTCTCTAAACTGGGTAAGCCCCGAATCGTCACTTTCATGATTTCAACCTTAGCTCAGTGATTATCTGTTTGATTTACCCCACAAAGCGTGTTACCTTTTCGCAGAAGAGCACATTGGATTATTATCCCTTGATGATCCAAACATGGATCTTTTCGAGAAAGACTCTGTTCTTGATTTTGTGAAAAAAGTTCTTGAAGCTTCAAGATTGAATTGGACTAATCTTATGGCAAGATGCAACGAAGAAACATCTCTGCTCGACGAGTTCTCACACGGTCATAGTCACAACAAGAATGAGCTTCTTCTTGTTCTTGATTACACAGACGAGATCCTCCGCGAGATTTACCGTCAAGACATCAAGTTTCGTCCTTTCGCACCATCCAAGAACTCTAGAGTCGTTAATCTAAGAGGAGATTTGATTCACGAGACGATGAGACGTTTCAACTGGAATTTACTCTTCTGTGACTCTACTCCAAGAACATTGGATCAGATCATGGAAACTGATCTGACAAAGCCATCTCTTTGGTCAGACTTTGGTGGTGAATTTGAAGGTGTTGTGTCTGATATCGTCGAAAACATACTCCAACAGTTAGTTCTTGAGATCTCTCATGAGTTAAGAACAATGCAGAGGAGACCATGTAGATTACTAATCTGAATGTCTTTAGAAGAACTGTTCACCAATTTTTTTTGGCAACAGATTTTTTGTATAAACATATTAAAACTCCTCTTAATTAGGATTTGATTACTAACTTCTTACTACTGCCATTAGGTACTGAAAACCAAGGTGGTACAAAATTCCCAAACAAACCGAGCCATCTTGAATCGAACCAAAATATTCATATTTTTACCAAATGATCTAATCGAAAACTGAACCAAAACTGATAGAGATTCATTGAAAACTGTATAAAATGTAATTAAGAAAAATAGATTTTGGCATAGTAATATCTGAAATTTACGTATTTTCTAGAATTCGGAAAATCCGAAATTCGAACCGAACAAAACCAAATCAAATAACCGAATGCCCAAAAACCTTACCCTCGCATTTACATTTTGGTTGTACTTGTTCTTGTTGAAGTAAAGCTTCTGACTGATTGAAAAGGTTTTGACTTTGACTTTGATTTGGAATTAGGGCTTTTAGGGTTTTAGGTTTACCAAATGAGCAGCCGGGAATAATGGGCAAAAAGATTCCAACTTAATGACAAAAGATATCGTCTTTCTCGTTTCATGTGATTCAGACAAAACCCTAGTTGCTTCTGCTCTGTTTTTATAAGCCTCCCACTTCCCGCCAAGCCACTCCTCACCACAAACCCTAAATCCCCATTTCTCTCTAAAACCCTAAAAATGGAGACGCCGACGATGAAACCCGACACCGTTCTGATTCTCGATTACGGTTCACAGTACACACATCTCATCACTCGTCGAATCCGATCTCTCAACGTCTTCTCTCTCGTAATCAGTGGAACCTCATCGCTCA
Organism: Aurinia saxatilis; assembly: GCA_900406295.1. Lineage (NCBI taxonomy): Eukaryota > Viridiplantae > Streptophyta > Magnoliopsida > Brassicales > Brassicaceae > Aurinia > Aurinia saxatilis. The sequence goes on along the minus strand of OVAP01000251.1, from coordinate 36,402 downwards.
AAGCAATCTCAAGCCACAACCCAAAAGTGGTTATCCTCTCAGGTGGACCACACTCTGTTCACGCCCTCGACGCTCCCAGTTTCCCTGATGGGTTTATCGAGTGGGCGGAGTCCAATGGTGTTTATGTTTTGGGGATTTGTTATGGTTTGCAGTTGGTTGTGCAGAAGCTTGGTGGTGTTGTGGTGGAAGGTGAGAGTAAAGAGTACGGGAAGATGGAGATTGAAGTGAAAGGTGAATCTGGGATTTTTGGGTCGGAGAGTGTTGGAGAGAAGCAAATGGTTTGGATGAGTCATGGTGATGAAGCTGTTAAGCTTCCTCAAGGGTTTCAAGTTGTTGCTCAGAGTGCTCAAGGTGCTGTTGCTGCTTTGGAGAATCGGACCAGGAAGATTTATGGATTGCAGTATCATCCTGAGGTGAGAATCTAGTTTTGGATTGGAGGTTTAGCTATTCATATCTCAGAGATTCATCTTCTCTGACTCTGATAACTTAGTTACTCAGCTGTTACAATGGTTCAGTGGTACATTTTGTAGAGAAATGCTTGTTAATGTCAGTTTGGATTGGAGTTTTAGTGTTTATGAAATGTAAAGTCTGGATCTTTAGCTATTCGTATCTCAGAGATTCATGCTCTGTGACTTTTTGGATAAATCTATAGTTTTGTTTGATCACTAGTTAATTTCGGTAAAATGGATGTGTGGTTAGAGTTTGGTAGATGTGAATTTCTGGCTTATGATGAAATGTCTTGTGTTGGAATTTGTTTTCAGGTGACACATTCACCAAAAGGGATGGAGACACTTAAGCATTTTCTCTTTGATGTGTGTGGAGTATCTGCGGATTGGAAGATGGAGGATCTGATGGAAGAAGAGATCAAAGTGATTAACAAAACCGTTGCTGCTGATGAACATGTCATTTGCGCCTTATCAGGAGGTGTGGACTCGACTGTTGCTGCAACTCTTGTTCACAGGGCAATTGGAGATAGGCTTCATTGCATTTTTGTTGATAACGGGCTATTAAGGTCAGAGAAGAAGCAGTTATTCATTGCGTGATGCACTCTTTTTGATGTGTGTTCATGTAAATTGAGAATGGTTTGTTTTTGTAGGTATAAGGAGCAAGAACGTGTGATGGATACCTTTGAGAAAGACTTGCATCTACCTGTTACTTGTGTAGATGCATCAGAACGGTTTTTGAGTGAACTCAAAGGCGTTGTGGATCCCGAGACAAAGAGGAAGATTATCGGAAGAGAGTTCATCAACATTTTTGATCAGTTTGCCCAAGAGTTGGAGAAAAAGCATGGGAAGAAACCCGCTTTTCTAGTTCAAGGGACTCTGTACCCTGATGTGATCGAGTCGTGCCCTCCCCCTGGTACTGATAGGACTCATTCTCACACCATCAAAAGTCATCATAACGTTGGAGGACTCCCGAAAGACATGAAATTGAAGCTCATTGAACCACTCAAGCTTCTCTTCAAAGACGAGGTGTGTTACTATTGTCTTTGACTATTCTTCTCTTCTGCAACTGTCAACTGTCTATATAAGTGTTTGTTTGACCTTTGTTTGGTGTGTTTGTGTGATAAAGGTCCGTGAGCTTGGAAAAATCCTGGATGTTCCTGTAGGATTCTTGAAGCGTCACCCATTTCCTGGTCCAGGACTCGCAGTTAGAGTCTTGGGCGATGTTACTCAAGGAAGCGCCCTTGAGGTTCTTCGTCAGGCGAGTTCATCTTAAAACACATAAATTCTTTAGTTTTGTTTGTCACCATTTCCCATACTCTTTTTTTCTGCTTATCTTTACAGGTTGATGAGATTTTCATTCAGTCGATCAGGGATGCAGGTCTATATGATTCGATCTGGCAAGCTTTTGCAGTGTTCTTGCCCGTAAGATCAGTTGGAGTCCAAGGAGACAAGAGGACACATTCTCATGTCGTTGCTCTTCGAGCAGTTACAAGCCAAGACGGGATGACTGCAGATTGGTAAGCTTCTAAATTTTTCTATACCGATGCTTATTAGGATTTGATCTGAAACTTGTTTACCTTGTTGATGTGAATTACTTGAGGTTCGATCTACCAAGTATATCAGTCACTGTGATATTGTAGGTCAGTGACTCTGAGCATTTGGGTATTTGAGAATTTTAGGACAGATTATATAGAGTCTTGTATGTAGGTATCTAGGTTGTCTTAAACCTGTTAAATGGATCGGGCTTGATGTAATAATATATAAGGCTCATGCATCTTGATTCTTACTGATAACAAGTAGTACTGTTGGCTTGTTTATGCTGGTGCAAACGCAAATGCAAAGGCAGTTTTATATTGTGACTTTGTACGGAGATTTGATAATATTACAAAACTGCAGGTTCAATTTTGAGCACAAGTTTCTGGACGATGTTTCCCGGAAGATCTGTAACAGTGTTCAAGGAGTAAACCGTGTGGTTCAAGACATTACATCAAAACCTCCTTCAACAATCGAATGGGAATGAATGAATCAGATGGTTTTTTTTTATTATGGATGTCTACAATTTTTCGACCATGTAAAAAAAGATTATTATCATAGTCACAAACAGTGATGGTGATGATGTCTACTATTATTATTAGTGACAATCGTTTCAGAACTATATTATTAATGATAATGATACAAAACGTTTTGGTTTTATCTTAAATCTAAAACTACATTGTACATTTGTTTTATACGGTATTACTAGACCCAAATTGTGACCACCATGTTTATTGTCTATTATTGACGATGTTCTGTTCTATAACTCGTCTCTGTGTCCGAAAGCATTGGAGGAAGAAGTCTTATGTTTGGCTTTCCAGAATGTAAGATGATCTTTGACAATTGGGTTCTTTATGATTTTGTTATAAGTAGGCTCTTTTCTTTCAAGCTCTTGTTTAATTTTACTTTATTTATATATATATATATAAAGTAAAATTATATATTACTTTATTTTACTTTATATATTACTTTATTTTACCTATCTTTGTCATAAGTAGGAGGTTTTAATTTTACTTTATTTATATATAATATATATATATACACTGCAGTTAGTACTTTGTAAAGGTGCAGGCAAATATGTCCATGTCCCAAACAGTGGTTTGTAACAAGTTATTGCCAACATTTGCTTCCAATCGTGTCAGCTATTACTTGTTTAGCTATTTTGGCTCTCTGCTTTCCATCTTACATCTTCTTCTCAACATTAGCCATTACTTTTTCTTTCATCTTAAACTTACCTTTCACTGGTGCTTATCTATGCTCGGATTCATTCTCCGAAGAAGAATTCTCTAAAATCATTGTACTTGGCTTTTACAGTGAGACAGTAAATACATATGGGATCTCTATTATAACGTTAAACTCATCAGTTCTGCAGGTTCTATTCTACGGAATTTCAATCTGCAACCATTTACTCCGATCAAAATGTGTATGCAGAGAGGCCAACAAAGAAAGAGAGGAGAAGCATGAGCCAGAGTCCGCAACAGCCCCAATCATCAAAAGAGCCATCAGATTAAAGTATCCAACAATTTTATGTTGGATTGGCCAGTTATACATAAATAAGCATGGTAGATATGAAAGGTGAGTCATGTAAGGAATTTGTGGGACATCAGAATCGAAATAGATTAAGCAACAAAGAAAATGATGCTCTGCTACTAAATATAAATCTTTCTACATAATCTATACAAGAATGCAAGGTTGACCGAGCAAACAATAAAAAGAAATCGTACCACAACCAATACAAAATATAGACTTTACGTGTTTTTAACGAATAAGATTTACATGAGAAAAGGGCCGATCAAGTGGTTTTGGTTCACGTTTTTTGGCGAGCTCTGCAGGATCTCCAAAAACATTCCAAAGTCTCAAAGTATCGTCTTCTGCTGCCGAAGCTACGGTACAACCATCTGGACTCTGAGCCGTATACAGAACGCTTGATGTGTGACCTGTGAGCTCAGCCATTTTCACCATAGATGGATAATTCCAGAGGATAAGATGGTTCTGAGTACACCCATGTGAGCTAAGCAACTCTCTTTCATGCTTGCTCCATAACAAAGAACAAACTTGGGAGCCAGTATCTACTGAATTCAAGGACGCTCCTGTAACACTACTCCAAAACTTGATGGTATGATCTCCTGAACCACCACCAGTTGCAAGCAAATTAGATTGGTAAGGGCACCAAGCAAGAGCCTTAATTGCAGCAGTGTGGTCTTCAAGGCGGTGCAGCCACTGCGTGGATGATTGGTCCCATACATGAACCACATCATCATCGCCACCACTTGCTAAATGTTGTCCAGATCCCGACCACTTCAAACCGCAAACATCGGCAGTGTGACCCCTGTAAATCTGCACAATCTCTGAGTTGATCCTTATATCGTGGTTGATGATCTGCCCGTCCATTCCTCCAGTAGTCAAGATGTGATTGTTCCAAGCCAATGATCCCACTCTTTCCTGGTGGCCATCTTTCAGTGTTCTCACTCGACGGTTAATATGAGGATCCCAGAGCTGGACGTGAGAGTTGTTGAGGCCAACAGCAAGATAACAGCCCCCATGTGACCAGTTGAGACTTGTGACAGGTCCATCCTCTTCATCAATGGTGACAAGCTCAGAGGTAGAGGCAGAGAAAACATCCCAGAGGTAAACTGTGTTGTACGAGGCAAATGCTAGAACATTAGCATTGCTCCAGTCAAGCAAGTTGAGGTAGAAGTCACCGACAATGCCATTTGTATCGAACGTTTTATCAGGAGTCTGACGAACGTGTCTACGGCGGGGCATCACGGGTTTAGGAGGAAAAGAAGCAGAGGAGTGATCACTGGGAGGAGGTTGTGGTTTGTTCTTGAAGGAGAGAATGCGAGTGCGGTTGATATTCAAAACCTCAGCTAAACGCCTCCTGTAAGCTTCTCGGGAGGGAGAAGTCGCTGGCTTCTCTCCGTTTCTTCCCTCGGTAAGCGCGTAATTAGCATAGTCCAAATCCATGGCTGCTCGGTTTGGTATGAATCTGTCCAGATTGAGTTTGGAATTTTCAGTACGAGGAAGATAGTGTTGTTGAAGAGGGCAACGAGCTGCGGCCTTCAAGTGTGAAGACGTATCCATTCTTAGAAAACAGAACAACGACAGAGATGTGAGAAGAGAAGGACTTGAAACAAAACTTTCTCTTTATTCTTTATTTATAGACACTTTGTTGATCTAGCATCAAATTATAAACCGGACTTGGTTTAATTTTCTTACTTTAATTTCAGTCATGAGCTGCAGCCTTCAAGCGACACAGATATCGACAAAACCCTAGAGAAGAAGGAGATGTGAGAAGAAGGAAACTTTGTCTTTATTTATAGACAGTTTGTTGATCCACCGACCTAATAACATTTCCTTTTTGTAGCATCAAATCGATTTTGCTCGGTTTACATCATATTTCTGAACCGGACTTGGTTCGATTTTCCTACTTTATGAATCTGGTAAATACGCTCGCGTTGGTTAATTGACATAACAAAAAGGAAATCTTTCTTTTTAACTTACTGGCATAATTACAATTAAGTACCTTGCGATTACACACTAATTCGACTTAAATAGTTAACTCAAATAAACCTTCAAATTAATTTAGAGGTTTCAATTTTTTGAAAAACCTAAATTTGGGACATTTTTATAAAATTATGATTTTAAAATAACAAAATCAAATTTACATTTTCTCTATGCAACTATGCGTCATTTAACTATTTGGCTTTCTCTAAAATATTTTAAGTCATCTCTTCTCCTTGTTCTTCTCTTTCCGGTTCGGCTCTTCTCCTTGTTCGACTTCTGTCTTCTCTTATCCTTGTTCATTTTTCTTTTTTTCTCCGTGTTCTTCTCCTGATCTAGCATCTTCTCTTTCTCTCCTTGTTTGTCTTATAGCACAAAAAAAATCATTAAGTAGCATATAAGAATTATAGAGATAGAACAGATTGGGATCATGTCTTCAAGCTAAACGTTTGTTGAGCACATACCTTTAGATTTCTCATCATTAGGAAGCTGTAAATATGATCAGTGTCTAAATCTTTTTTTTTTTAAACTGGTCGAACAAGGAGAAGAAGAAGAAGGAGAAGTCAAACAAGTACGCATATTTAATTTTGTTAATATAAATCCCTAATTAAAAAAATCCCCAAATCTATTTTCTTTGCAAAATATCGAAAAATCAGGTACATGGTTTCATTTGAGTTAACTATTGAACTCGAGTTAGTGTGTAATCGCAATTACAAAATGCAATTTTGAAAATTTTAAAAGCAATAAAAAAAAAAGACTGGATTTGTGAAATTAGAGTGAATTTAAAAGTTTAGGTGGAATCGGGAAAAGTTTATTAAGTAGAGGGTGAACTGGGAAGAAGTCGAAAGTACATATGGACATGAGTTGAGGGGCTATAGTACAGGTGGATTGCTACATGCAACCCTTCTTTTTATCAAGTTATCTTCTTATCTTATCTGTGTAATATATATCTAATAAAAAATAGTTAATCAGTGATTAGAACTAAATGAATATTACAATTACAATTCCTGACCGGCCACTGCAAAAAATTAGCAAAATCTGCATCACTAGGCATAATTCTTCACTAGTGAGAGCTTGCTCTCATCATGTCTTTTTAAATACAAGTCCATACAATACACTTTCATATCTGATTAACCTTTGCTCTAAAGTATGCCTTCCACGACTCCTCTCGCATCTCTTTAAGTCTCTATTGCAATCTTGCACTATAGGTATGGCTGGTACATTAGTATGGACAACACTAGTATATAAACCTACGAATTCAAAACACTAATAAACATGATTTTGATGTTGTAGTCTCAATTTCCCCTTGCTCCATCTTCTTGGTAAGATTGCATCACCTCTCTTACATACTATTACACCACAACTATAGTAGAGTGTTGAATGTCACTGTTTGTATCTCATTCCGAAGTTGTGATGTAAATACGACAAGAATCGAAGAAACTTGGTTAGTTGAATAGTCAAAACTTGGTCTCTCTTTCTCAAAGTCAACGCCGACGCTTTCTTGTTTCTAAATTCTAGCTATGCTAATCGGAACAATGGCTCAAATGCTCTCTATAGGGAGAGAAAGTGCCTAATACACTCCTGTTATGTTTTGAATTTAGTAAATGTTTATTTTAAATACAAATATATAGCCAATTACCATTAAATCAAGGGGATAACCGAAATTACCGACTCAACCAAGGTAAACCCACCCATTTTGCCAATCATTCGGATCTGTTCCGGATCAAACCCGAGTTGAAATAAACTGCAATTTATAATCGTCTAAACCGGTGGTTAGACAAAAAAATTTTGTTTAAGATAACCAAAAACAATAAAAATCCTCAAATCAAAGATGTAAGTAACCCTAGATCCAATTTTTCCTCCTCATTTCTCCTCATTTCTCCTCATTTCTCCTCATTTTCTCTGTAACTCATTGTCGAGAGAGGGAGAGGTGAGTTCTGTGGTCCCATTTGATTCTCATCATTCAAATCAAATCAAACGGGAAGGACAACTAGAAAAACTAGGAGGATTCATTTTCGATTGGTTTGTTACCAGAGGAAATTGTGTGAGATTGTGCATCCAATGGCGCCCAAAACTAAGAAGTCGAAGAAGGATAAATCAAAGGGGACAACAAGAAAGGTTCGGGAACCTCTAGCGGAGATTCCCGAGAAGACTCTGGCGGAGAGTGCGGAGAAGACTCCTCCACCGGAGAGTCCCGAGAAGACTCTGGTGGAGAGTCCGGAGAAAACTCCTCCATCGGAGAGTCCAGAGAAGACTCATCCACCGAAGAGTCCCGAGAAGACTCCACCGGAGAGTCCAGAGAAGTCTACACCGGAAGTAAACGAAGAGGAGAGCGAGGAAGACGAAACCATGGAAGATGGAGAGAACCAAATTGTCTTATTTCTTTCTAATTAACGGGACTCCTATGGGGAAATTTATCCCAACCCGAGGAATCCTACAAGGAGACCACTGTCCCCTTTCATCTTTATCATTTGTAGTGAGGTTCTATCCGGTCTTTGACAAAGAGCTTTAGAAGATGGTTCCCTTAAAGAGGCCATGTCTCAAAGGAAAGTCCTTGAATCAATCACCTTATCTTCGCCGATGATACCATGTTCTTTTACAAAACTAATAGAGAAAATAGCTCTACCCTCCTATCGATTTTGAAGGCCTATGAAGAAGCATCCGGCCAAACAATCAACTCGGAAAAATCATCCATTTCTTTTGCCCGAAAAATGCCTTTAGAAGCTCGGTTGGAAGTGAAACAAATCCTATACATACACAAAGAAGGCGGGGTTTGTAAGTATCTTGGTCTCCCGAAACATTTTGGTCGAAGAAAGAAAGATATCTTTACTTCTATCGTGGATCGAATCCGACAACGAGCTATTAGTTGGTCCTCAAAGCTTCTATCTTCGGCGGGTAAGATGGTTATGTTAAAAAGCATCCTATCAACCATTCCCACTTATGCGATGTCTTGCTTCAAGTTACCCTCCTCTCTTTGTAAAAGAATCCAATCGGTACTTACTAAATATTGGTGGGACTCCAACCCCGATAAAAGGAAAATGGCTTGGATCTCTTGGGACAACCTTACCAACTCAAAACATGAAGGAGGACTAGGTTTCCACGAGATCAAATGTTTCAATAATGCCTTACTTGCCAAGTTAAGTTGGAGGATCCTCGGAAAGCCACACAACCGTTTGGCTCGCATCCTTTGTGGTAAATCTTGTGGAAATTCATCTTTCTTAGACTGCACCTCCCCGTCCTCTGCCTCGCATGGTTAGCAAGGTACTTACTCGGGTAGAGATTTACTAAGGGCGCATTTGACTTGGGAGATCAGGAATGGGGAATCGGTGAACATATAGAAGGACCCGTGGCTACCCTCCACTACAGATGACATACCCATCAAACCCCTCCACTGACGGAACATAACATTTTGGTCAAACACCTAATGGTTCTCGATCAACCTCTGTGGGATCCCCTATGAATCAGGGAAGTCGTCCCAGCCTATGAGGAGCAAATTAAAGGAATTACCCTCAGCAAACTAAACGCCCATGATAAGCTGGTCTGGTCTCGTCAAGCTTCTGACTCTATACCACTAAATCTGGTTATTTCACAGCTAAGGAACAAACTAAAACAGAGCTTACGAAACATGGAGCAAGAAATTTTGATTAATTCCGTAATATCTTGTCACTGAACACCAGTCCAATGATAAAGATGTTACTGTGGAAGGCGGCAAACCAAGCTTTACCTGTGGGTGAACTTCTCGAGAGGTGATGCATTACAACATATAATACGTGCAAGCGATGTGGAGGTTTGGAATCTATACATCATCTATTCTTCCTATGCAACTTCGCTAAGGAGATTTGGGAAAAAACTTCCCTAATGCAAACCCAGTAGCTAGAAGAGCTATACATTTTGAATCCACATGGCATAACATTCACACCACAACATGCCTCCCTACTTATTGTGGACAATCTGGACATCACGGAATCAACTGCTATTTGAAGGGAAGAAGTTTACAGCAAAGGAAACAATCACGAAAGCTATTTTACTTGTCAAGGAGTGGGGAACAAGCCAAGCTACTCTTCCAAAAACATCACCCACTACCCATCACAAACACCAACAAAGCGTAAAGGCAATGGACCCGAAGATAATTATATGCCAGACTGACGCTTCATGGAACAAGGACGAAAAAGTAGCATGCCTAGGATGGCTCTTCAAGACCATGACGCAAGACACAATTGGTGAAAGTACCGGCACTACAATTTATGTGAACTCCCCGATTATTGCAGAAGCTTTAGCAATCATAGAGGCCCTCTTGAACGCCAGGAAATGTGGATTCACTAAAATCCAACTCAAAATCGTCTCACAGCAGATGGTTAACATCATCAACTCTAAAGGAAACGTTATTAGGCTTACATAGAACTCTCACAAATATTCAAATCGTCCGATTTTCCTTTAATTCCATTTTATTTGTATTCATCCCCCGTAAAGATAATGCACAAGCGGATTTTTAGCGAAACAAGCTTTTAGCTAACACCTTGTATTTTCATCGTCTTGACGATATTAATGATATCAATTTGACAAAAAAAGAGAGGAAATTTGGATGGGTCCAAACCATCATTTTTTAGTTTGGAGTTTCTTTTTATCAAATTATGTTCTTATCTTATTTGTGTGTAATATTTACATACCTAACCACATAATAGATAATCAATCATTAAAACTGAATTTAATGCAACGCAGCGACACCAAATATGTTACAAAACTAATAACCTCATTCCCATGATATATAAAAATATGATTTTGATGAACCTTGACAAAATGTTCACAAACATCTTAACCACAAATCTGTCTCTTCGAAACATTAGTTCGGCCAAGAGCGCCACTTGAGCTTTCCGATCGTCTCTCCGGTTCTGGTGCTTTTCGTCGGAGCCAGAGGGGAATCCTTCTTTTCGTGCTTCAGATGGCTCTGGATAGATGGTGTTGGGAATTCGGTTAGAGTGGTTTCTCCGGTTTGGCTGAGGCATGGTTAGCTTTGCGGTGGGGCGATGTTACGGCAACAACGAAGCGGAGATGAAGTGAAGACGGCGAGTATTACAGAGCAGTGAACGGGATTTGAGGACGGCAGTTCAGGTTCTGGGAAATGACAGGAAGCTCCAGATCGGGGGTTTGAAATTGTGGCTTTGTGGCCTGAGCCTTCGTAGGAGTTTGGAGGGAAAGTTGGGCTTGACGAATCTTGGCGAATATGGCGGTGGCGACGGAGTGGTGACCCAAAGCAGGTTGGAAAACCATGATTCTCTCTACGTCCGGACGAAACCACCGTAACCAAGGGCGATGGAGATGCTTCTTTAGAGTATAAAAAAAATCGGGAAATGCCATCGACGAGGCGGCTGAGATCTAAAGTGAATTTGACTTTCGGCTCCGGGAGCAAGGCGAGAAAGGTGCTTTCGTTGGTGGACCAGTAGACTTAGGGTTCGTTCTCCAAGTCCGACACTGAACTCGTCGTTGATACCTTTTTTCCGTCGAACTGACGGCTTGGAAAAAGAAACGATTTAGATCAAGATTTTCATTTTCTTTGGTTTTTCTCGTTTTTTGGTTAATTCGAGTTCGGTAAATTTATCGGTTCGAACCGGTTAACCATGTATTTAACCCAATTCTCGATTATGAGCGATTTTAATATAACTATATATTAATTGATCAATGAGGGAATGTAGATTGTGTGGGCAAGAATTCACACACAACCAAAAACTTGTCAAACGAATCTTTTTAAGGGATCGTCGACTCTCGATTGTGAACCGCTCAAAAAGTAAAGAGAAAAGACAATGAACAAGGAAGGAAGTGGGTTCGCTTTATTGATAGAACTCTCAGAGATTACAAGTTGCTAAGAGAATTTTAGATGTCAAAAGATGATCCAAGACACCTACGACCTTAGATCCTATATATACTCTAACTAAACCGTCTTGGAGCCCAAGCTCTTTTGTGGGCCACCTTCCATTTCCTGAAGATATGCTTCCATTTCTCCAACAGTCTTCAGGATAGTTTCCTTTCCTCCGAGATACTCCAATGATTCTATTCTCGAACCTTCCTGCTTGACGGCGCTTGGATTAGATCTTAGGGCTTTGTCTTGATGGAAGATGGAAATGGGCCCACGATACTGAACTGGGCTATTTGGCTAGTTATGAGGGCTTCTGGGCCCACGAGATTGTTGAGATAATCTCTGGATCATATGTGTTCTGATGATCACCTCGTTAAAAACCTTAGCAAGGAAAACCACATGGAAAAAACCTTACCAAGGGAAAAAGAGTGTGATCACGATGATCCTTGTCAATTATTTGATGAAATGTTCATCGTGGGTCCTTAGTTCTCGATGAAACTAAGCCATGTGCCTGGACCCACGGGATGCGATGTTGATAAGTGAGCTAAGTTAGCTCGTGGACTGGTATGTGAATGATCTTGCGGGCCATGCTTGATATTTTGCCCGCGGATTGAAATGTGAGGAATCCTGCGGGCCATACTTGTGACTTCGCCCGCGGACGGGAATGCGAGCAATCCTGCGGGCCATGGTACATACGTAGCCCGCAGATAGTAATGGTGAATTTGTCTCGTGGGCCACGGTGGATGCGTAGCCCGCAGACGGTGATGAGAGACTTGACCCGCAGGCCACAGTGAAGTCGTAGCCCGCGGTGAAGATGCAGAGCTTGTCCAGTGGGCCACAGCAGAGAGTTAGCCCGTATACAAGGATGGTAAGCTTGTCTTGTAGGCCACGACAAAGATGTAGCTCGCCTGGAAATGGAGAGAGCTCATCTTGCAGGCCACATGATGACTTAGTGTGCATACGAAAGTGATGATCTTGGCATGTGGGTCAGCCTTCTCACATAGCTCACCTTGAGAAAGAGGAAGACTTCTCTGTGGGCCATAGGGGAACTTGGTCTGCAGATTATAGTGGCAAGGTTCGTCCCGTGGGCCATAGGTTGAGAAGTGGCCCGCACAAAGGTCTTGATGCATAAACGTGATTTCATGCGGGTCCTCCTCATATCCGGATGATCGATTGTCCATCGATCGATCAAGTTATGTTTTTTTAAGCTTATTCAGGGACCCACAAAGGGACTTAACCCGCGGATAAAGAGGGAGAGCTTGTCCCACGGGCCATGTTGAAGAAGCCTGCCCGCGGGTGAAGGAAGGGAGCTTGCCCCGCGGGCCATGAGAAGGACTTAGCCCGCGGGAAGCTTGTTGATTCCTTTCCGTTGGCCAACTTTCTCCCGTTCTCTCACGGGAAGGTCTTGATGTATGCTTATGGCCTCTCGTGGGTCCACTTCATGTCCGGATGTTCGAGTGATCCATTGATGAACTAAATGAGACTCGGTAAAGATCAGTCGGAACCCACTGCGAGACTTAGCTAGCACATTGCTTGGTGAAGCTTTGGCTAGGACCCACCAGCCTAATGTTCATACGAACACGAAGTGAACAAGATTGATGGTCCGTCGGAAAAGTTTTACAGAAGGTCTGGACATGCTTAGCAATTCATGTCTTATCCCGTGCCTAGTTGATCATCTGACCTACGTAGGTCTAACCGTGTAAGCATTGCAACCTATCGATGATCGATGACAGTTTACAACTACAATGCTTGATAGAATAGTCACATGATCAACTTGTGGGTCATAGTAGTGTTTTGTGGAAAACCATTTTGAGCTATCAATATTCGGGGGTGGAATCCGACCCTCACAGTTAGCCCCCAACTCTTCATTGATTTTTTAGCTACAAAGAGTTTGAGTTTAGTTCGAAGATTGATGCATGGTAAGTGATCACATGCCGTTGAGATGGCATGGTCGTTGATAGGTTGTCGAGAACAAGATTGTCTCTTGATGGGTTGTTGTCCCGGAGTTGGCCATGGCCGACGAGAAGCGACGCAAGAGAGCTCTTGCGAGTGAGTCAGGTCGTGTGACACCGAATGGAGATGGAGGAAGGCTCGTGGCTCATGAGGTCGGACTACGGTCATGCGCGGGTCCTGAATTGGGTCGACAACGTGCTCGGTTCGTGGAGCTCGCGGCCTACGACTTCGATGAAAAGGTCGTGGGCCACGGCGGGACTTTAGCCCACACTGCTTCCTTGCTTTCACGCGGAGTGGGCTACGATTCACGGGGGACCCATGCGAGCCACGCAAAGGAGAACTTGGCCCGCGGGGTTTGGTTGCCTGAAGATGGAGGGGGCTACAACTCATCTGGGATCCACGCAGAAGAAGACTTGGCCCGCGGGGCTTGGATGCTTGGAGACGGTGTGGGCTACAACTTTCCAGGGACCCACGTGAGTGAAGACTTGGGTTGCTTGTCTTGGGGTCTCCATGGTCAGGCAGGCCATGGTCGTGATGGGACCTATACGGGCTACGTTATGAGTCATGGAGATCCGGCGGGTCAAGCTATAACTCGCGGGGATCCTCGGTGATGTAGTGAGTCGAGAATGCCATGAACATTATATGAGTGATGGGTTGGTCGATGATAAACTTGGCGGTCGTAGGGAGTTCCGTGATCAAGGTATGTATTCTCATGCCTTAGGAGATACTAGCCTGAGGAACTTTCTTCTTGGTCAAATCTCGAATGATAATGTTACCGAATTGGTAACAGTCGGTGGTTGAAACAGAGTCAAGCGGGTTCCAGATTAGACTTCGTAGCTCGAGGAAACGTCGAGTATATATAAAGTGGGTCCCTGGCGGACTACGTAGCTCATGAGAGAAGGAGTGAGGATTTGCAGGCGGGCTACGATTCGAGCGGGTTCAAGGCGAGATATGTAGCACGCGGGAGAGGGAGTGAGATTTGCAGGCGGGCTACGATTCGAGCGGGTCCCAGACGGGCTATGTAGCTCGGGGGAATGGGAGTGAAGTTTCCCAGGCGGGCTACGATCCGAGCGGGTCCCATCGTGGTGTGGTTCGCGGGGTAGGATGCTCCAAGTTGTCCGCGGTCCAATTTTTGTACGGGTACCGTCATGATTTATCTTTTGAGGTCTATCCCACTCATGATGATGCGGGCCAGACCCGGGATGCTTGATTGAGATCCTTGTCGATGGTGGGTTTGATGAAATCGAGGTGATCATCGTAGGATCTCCAAGGTGATCGGATGAATTATCATCGTAGGGTGGCTAAGGTAATTGGGGACCGCACCTTGGATGATGCTTTTAATTGATGTGTAAGATTCGGCTATTGTTGCCTTATCGTCTTGATAGGAGCCGTTGGTTTGATGGAATGAAGTCAGTGACTTACCACTTGCCTCGAGTAGCGACCTCCCAGCAAAGAAGTGTGATTGACTTGAGTGGGCCAGCGAAATGTTCTTGCTGGGTTTGGAGGGGTCATGTTTATAAAATCTCATCCCCTGGTTGGATAGTACCTTAGCTTGCGTTGTGATGCTAACGTTTTGGCAGGAGGATTATATCCATGAGATGTATATCACCAGCATGATAGCTGGGTTTTGATGGGTCACTTAGACGATCATAGCGATCAGGCTTTTTGTGGAGAAAATTTAAACCAAATAATATCCCTCCCTGTGACGATGCATCAAGGATGCCCATGGGATGTCGATGACCAGCGTTGAGTTGCTTGTTTTTCAAAGACAAACTATTTCTTTCACACCCCCCACTCTATATCTAGTGAGACAGCTTCCGACAATATATGTCGCGCGTTTTACCATTGAGATGGTGTTCATGACCCAGGTATATACCACTGTTATGATCAGCAACAATGGGTGCGATTTTATACGCTTCGTGACATATGGTAGGGTTGTTAGCTCAATGTTATCTTCGACAATGGTTTGCATTTTAAGAGATCTCGTGTGGGCCCATGTCGACATAGCTTGATCATCACGAATTGGTCCTGAAGCCACCCTGCTCCCCGTCGGGAATAGGTTGAAAACGGGACCCAAAACTACGTGACCGTAACAACATGCTTTGAGAGGCATCGATGATTTGTTGGGAGAACGGTGGTTGGACCTGAAATACAAGTGAGGATGCAAAGAAGGCATGTGGGTTCCAACCTAAGTCTAGTCATTTGAAAGTTATTTGCTAGAAAGGAGGTGGTGTGTTACCTAGATCATGGTCAGAGATAGTCTTAGCGCTATCAAACTGCTGGTATGGCCCTTTGGATAAGTGTTGATGAAAAGTTTTTGTGAACCACGAAAATTGAGTGGAAGTATATGAGTATACTACCCCACTCCCCCCCCCCCTTATGAGAGAAGGGGTCAACTGAACTCAACGTGGTGATAAGCTGCCAACGTACCCTAGAAAGGGATCCAGTTGACTCGTAGTTCATCTTGGTACGAATGGTTTATGATGGCACTCAGTGATAGTACTTCTTGAGATGTGTTGCGTTCCAAGACCTTGGTACTTTGATGCCTTCCATGTTGAAAAGTTTGTAGACGCCTGGTTTTACAACCTCTGAGATCTTGTTGGGTCCCTCCCAGTTTGTCCCAAGTTTGCCAGCGTTTAGTTCAGCTGTATTCTGGAACACTTTGCGGAGGACAAGGTCAGACTCTTTGAATCGTCTGGGCCTGACCTTGCTATTGTAGTTACTTGCGGCTGCTTGCTGGTAGTTTTGTAGTCTGATGTACGCTTGATCGCGATGATCATCAATTAGATCTAACTCGTCGATTTGTAACAGGTGATCGAGATCCTCATGTTGTGGGAGGAGCGTGCGGCGTATGCCTGGAAACTCTACTTTTGATGGGATGACACAGTCTCTCCCTTACACGAGTGCGACGGGAGTTTCGACGGTTGGTCGCCTAGGGGTCGTCCGGTGGGACCAGAGGACTCTATCAAGTTCGTCTGCCCATCGTCCCTTCTTGGCATCAAGGCGTTTCTTGAGTCCATCTAGGATTGTCTTGTTGGCCGCTTCTAGTTGGCCATCACCCCTTGGATAGCGAGGAGTTAATTTACTGAGATGAATTTTCCACTTCTCGCAGAACCCCTCAAAGCAGGCCGAAATGAATTGGGACCCGTTGTCTGTGACGATTTCCTAGGGTATGCCATGACGACAGATGATTAACTTCATACAAAAATAATCAGTTAAAACAAGTAGAAAATGTTTTTTCTCTGAGTTGTGGAGAGGGCCCACTATGTCCATGGACATCTTATGAAAGGATATGGTGATGACACCGATGTTATCATCTATGTGGGTTGATGGAAGGTTGGAGCGTGGCGCTGGCACTTCTCACACTTGGCAGAGAATTGCTCGCAATCTTTGATCATTGTGGGCCAGTAGAAACCATGTCGTTTGATTCGAATGGCCCAGTTGAGGCCCCCATAATGGTTTCAACAGGTGCCTCCGTGAATCTCTTTTATCACTTTGTGAACGTCTTCCCCTTCAAGGCAAGTGAGTAGTGGGCCGCCAAGACCCCATTTGTAAAGCTTGTCCTCCTTGATGATGTATTGTGCTATTTGACCTCTGAGTTTACGCGCGGCCCACGTGTCCGTGGGAACATCTCCGGTCGTGATGTAACGCTTGATTCGATCCATCCACATAGCGTCACCTCCATAGTTGCTATGTTCAGTTGCTTCGTCTACATCCATAGGAACAACCTCATCCTCTGTTGCAGGTTGATTTTCAGGACCCGCCACTTCAACACCGATTAGGTGAATGGGATGAGTTTCTTTGATGCTTGGATGTTCAAGGAGTTCCACGAGAATCACTCTACGTAGCTATGGATCTGATGTGCAGCCCAAGGCTGCTAGTGCGTCTGCCGTTATATTTTCACTTCGAGAGATTCGCGTCAAGGTGAATTCTGTGAACTTCTCTGACAGTTCCTTCACAATGTTTAGGTAGGTCCCCATCCTTTCGTCTCGCACAACATACTTGTTGTTGAACTGATTGACTACGAGCTGTGAGTCGTAGAAGGCTTAGATCTTCTGGACGTTGATGCCTAAGGCGCGTTTCAATCTTGCAATCAAAGCTTCGTATTCTGCCTCGTTGTTGGAGGCTGAGATATCAAAACGGATGGACTGTTCGATGATTTCCCATGTAGGTGAGGCCAAAAGGATGCCAGCTTCTGACCCTTGCTTGGATGATGATCCATCAATATGGAGTGTCCAAGTCGTGTGTTCTGTTAGGTCAGCGTCTGTACCTTCTGGAAGTTCGACTAAGAAGGCAGCTAGTACTTATGCTTTCGCGCTAGTGCGGCTGCGATACTCGATGTCAATATTCACTTAACTCCACGGCCTACTTTGCTAGACGTCCTGACTTACTTGGACTGTGCAGGATGGTTCATAATAGACATGGAGTAAGCACCACTATGGAGTTGGACTGAAAGTAAGGTCTTAGCTTACGTGATGACATTACGACACCTAGAGCGAGATTCTCCATTTGTGGATATTTAGTCTCGGCGTCCGTCAAGGTGTTGCTGACATAGAAGATCGGATGTTGCTCACCTCTCTTTTCACGAAGGAGTACTTCACTGACGGCTGAGGGCGAGACTGCTATGTACAGGAGCAAAAGCTCAGTGTCGACAGGTTTGGCTAACACTGAGGCCCTCTCCAGGTAGTCCTTCAGCTGTTGGATGGCCTCCTCGCATTGTTCTGTCCACTCGAGGTGTTTGTTGCCTCTGAGGACGTTGTAGAAGGGTAAACACTTGTCTGTGGACCTGGAGATGAAGCGGTTGAGTGCTGCAATGTGTCCCATGATGCGCTGGACCTCTCTTTTATTTGTTGGGGATGCCATCTTTCGAAGAGCTCTGATTTGCTTTGGATTGGCTTCAATGCCGCGGCGGGTGACGAGGTAGCCAAGGAACTCGCCAGAGGTGACTCCGAAATGACACTTGGTGGGGTTCAATTTCATGTTGTGCTTGTTGAGTTGTTTGAAACAGTCTTCAAGGTGGGATACATGCTCATGCTGGTCCATCGATTTCACGAGCATGTCACTGATGTATACTTAAATGGCTTTTCACAGCGGTTCAGCGAACATCTTCTTGACCAACCTCTGGTACATTGCACCTGCATTCTTAAGACCAAAAGGCATAACTTTATAGCAATACGCACCTCTGTCCGTGATGAAGGTTGTCTTCTCGCGGTCGTGAGGATGCATGAAGATCTGATTGTAGCCTGAGAAAGCATCCATGAATGATCGGATGTGAGGAAGAGGGAAGCTATCCTTGGGACACGCTTTGTTGATGTCCGTGAAGTTGACGCAGGCTTTCCACTTGTTGTTCTTCTTCTTGACCACCACTGGGTTGGCTATCCAATCCGGATACTTGACCTCCGGTATTGATCCGACCTTGAGGAGTCTGTCTACTTCATCGTTCACTGCCTGTGCTCGTTCTGGGCCCATCCTTCTTCTCTTCTGCTTGATCGGCTTGAAGGTTGGTCCACGTTGAGTTCGTGACATGTGATGCCATGCTGATTCTAGGCATATCTTCAGCTGTCCAAGCGAAGGTGTTGACGTTTCTTTTCAGGAAAGTTATGAGCTCTGTGCGGAGGGAGTCTGGTAGGTCCGCGTTAATCTTCACGAGTCGTTCTGGATGTTGATCGTCTATGCAGACTGAGATGACGGGGTCTACATGCGATTCTTCTTCCTGAGCTTCTGCGATATGTAGTTGATGCATGACGACAGATAGTTGCTTTCTGGCTTTGTGCTTCATCTACCGTTTCTTCTTCTTGCCTTCTGGGACCCGGTCCGTGACGGGCTTCCTCAATTTGCATTCAGCGAGCAAGCATGCTCTAGACTCCTTCTGGTTTCCTCTGATTGTTATGATTCCCTCGGATATTGGGAACTTGATGCACAAGTGGTAAGGCGATGGGACCACCTGCATTGAGTTCAACCAAGGGGTTCCCAATATCGCGTTGTAGATCGTTGGGTGGTCGATGACTGCGAATGTTACCTTCTTTGTGATGCCTTCTGCCTGGACAGGGAGCTCGATCGTTCCAAGGTTCATGGTTGTTGTTACAGAGAAGCTTGTTAGAGGCTCTGGAGTTTCTTCGATTCGTGATTGGTCCACCTTCATGCGTACCAATGTGCCCATGAAGATCATGTTCACCGAGCATCATGTGTCCACCAAAATCTTGGTGATGTCGAAGTCGTCTATCGTTAGCTAGATGACGAGAGGATCGTTGTGAGGTTTGTTGATTGCTTTTGTGTCCTTCTTGGTAAAAGAGATATTGCAGTCTGGAGAGTCTGATTCTGTGGCCCACGTTGGGCTAGCGCTTGCCTTCCGCTGGAAAGACTTAATCTCATAGACACGGTCTGGGCAGCATGGCGATCCTCCCATGATCATGTTGACATACTGTCGAGGATGATTCGTCACATGATGTAGAGACGGATTGGCGAGTAGGTTGTTTCCACTATGAGGTGGGGTCATTGTGGATTTGTCGAGATGGAGTTGATCCACGAGGTAGTCACCTTCGACCATGTTCATAGTTCCGAGCGATTCTTTGTGTGGAGCAATCGATGAGATCCCCACAGTCAGCGCCAAATTGTGTGGGCAAGAATTCACACACAACCAAAAACTTGTCAAACAAATCTTTTTATGGGATCGTCGACTCTCTATTGTGAACCGCTCAGAAAGTAAAGAGAAAAGACAATGAACAAGGAAGGAAGTGGGGTCGCTTTATTGATAGAACTCTCAGAGATTACAAGTTGCTAAGAGAATTCAAGATGTCAAAAGATGATCCAAGACCTACGACCTTTGATCCTATATATACTCTAACTAAACCGCCTCTGGGCCCAAGCTCTTTCGTGGGCCACCTTCCATTTCCTGAAGATATGCTTCCATTTCTCCAACGGTCTTCTGGATAGTTTCCTTTCCTCCGAGATACTCCGATGATTCTATTCTCGAACCTTCCTGCTTGACGACGCTTGAAATAGATCTTAGGGCTTTGTCTTGATGGAAGATGAAAATGGGCCCATGATACTGAACTGGGCTATTTGGCTAGTTATGAGTGTTTCTGGGCCCACAAGATTGTTGAGATAATCTCGTGAGTCGTATGTGTTCCGATGATCACCTTGTTAAAAACCTTAGCAAGGAAAACCACATGGAAAAAACCTTACCAAGGGAAAAAGAGTGTGATCACGATGATCCTTGTCAATTATTTGATGAAATGTTCATCGTGGGTCCTTAGTTCTCGATGAAACTAAGTCATGTGCTTGGACTCACGGGATGCGATGTTGCTAAGCGAGCTAAGTTAGCTCGCGGACTGGTATGTGAATGATCTTGCGGGTCATGCTTGATACTTAGCCCGCGGATTGAAACATGGGCCACGATGGATGCGTAGCCCGCGGACGGTGATGAGAGAGTTGCCCCGCGGGCCACAGTGAAGTCGTAGCCTGCGAGTGAAGATGCAGAGTTTGTCCCATGGCCAGAGCAGAGAGTTAGCCCGCATACGAAGATGGTAAGCTTGTCTTGTAGGCCATGACAGAGATGTAGCTCGCCTGGTAATGGAGAGAGCTCATCATGCGGGCCACATGGTGACTTAGCTTGCATACGGAAGTGATGAGCTTGGCCTGTGGGTCAGCCTTCTCACGTTGTTCGACCGGAGAAAGAGGAAGACTTCTCTGTGGGCCACATGGGAACTTGGCCCGCGGATGATAGTGGCAAGGTTCGTCCGGCGGGCCACAGGGTGAGACGTGGCCCGCATAATGGTCTTGATGCATAACCGTGATTTCATGCGGGTCCTCCTCATGTCCGGATGATCGATTGTCCATCAATAGATCAAGTTGGTTTTGTCGAAGATTACTCGGAGACCCACAAAGGGACTTAGCCCGCGGATGAAGAGCGAGAGCTTGTCCCGCGGGCCATGTTGAAGAAGCTAGCCCGCGGGTGAAGGAAGGGAGCTTGCCCTGCGGGCCATGAGAAGGACTTGGCCCGCGGGAAGCTTGTTGCTTCCTTCCCGCTGGCTAACTTTCTTCTATTTGCTCACGGGAAGGTCTAGATGCATACTTATGGCCTCTCGTGGGTCCACTTCATGTCCGGATGTTCGAGTGATCCGTTGATGAACCAAATGGGAATTGGTAAAGATCAGTCGGGACCCACTGCGAGACTTAGGTAGCACATTGCTTGGTGAGGCTTGTCGGGATCTACTGTGAGACTTAGCTAGCACATTGCTTGGTAGAGCTTTGGTCGGGACCCATCAGCCTAATGTTCTGAACAAGCTTGATGGTCCGTCGGAGGATTTTTACGGAAGGTCTGGTCATGCTTAGTAATTCATGTATTGTCTCGTGCCTAGTTGATCATGGGACCTACGTAGGTCTAACCGTGTAAGCATTGCAACCTATCGATGATCGATGACCGTTTCCGACTACAATGCTCGATGGTATAGACACATGATCAACTTGTGGATCATAGTTTCGTGGAAAATACTTAACCATTTTAAGCTATCAATCTTCGGGGTGGAATCCGACCCCACGTAAATCCCTTTTGTGATACTCCACAAGTTGATTACCATATAAAACTACTGCATCAGGAATCATATTGGCCCAAAAAAACAATTAAAAAGCGTGAATATGTTGTGAGCATAGCCAATTTTCATCATCTTCCCAAGTGAGAGGAGAGGCAGGTACATGTTGTAAAAATGTTATAGGTATAGTGGATTTTGAATTTTGTGATGAAAACGATTTTTATTTATAATAGTTTTACTATATAAATTTTATACTTATGTTATTTATATATATTACAAAGTTATATTTAAATGCATTTTTAAAAATTAAGCTATCTAAAATACCTCACAATACAAGATCTCAATTTTTCTAAGAAACAAAAAATTATATAAAACTGCCAAAACGATAAAAATATTAACTTTTCGCAAAACTACAAAATACTATTTTTTGTCAAAACTCAAAATATCATATTTCCATCCAACATTTGTCCACTAAACCACAAAATATCATTTTTATCCAAATACTTAGAATACCGTGGTTTTCTTGCTAAATCGCAAAATATCAATTTTCACAAATACTGGAAAATTAACATTTTTTTCTTGAAAGCTATAAAATACCGCTTCCCACTAAAAATTATTAAAATTTTATTTTTTGCCAAAACCGTCAAGTACCCCTTGTCCGGCAAAAATCGTATAGTACTGTTTTTGCCAAAAACGTAAAATAAAGTAAAATATCATTTTCCTGCCAAGTTTGTAAAATACCATTTTTTAACCATTAAAAAACATAAAATATTATTTGTCTTAAATCCATGATATAGGATTCTCCCGCTATAACACCAAAATTAGGTTTTAACGTCAAAACCACAAACTCCTGTTTTTTTGTCAAAACTGCAAAATCTCATTTTTCACAAAGAAAAAATATGTTTTTTTACCAAAACAGCAAAATCCCATTTCGTTAAGTCTGCAAAATCTAAGTTTCTGTCAAAACAACCAAATCATGTTCTTACTATCAAATTTACAAAATTCTGTTTTCAGCCAAAACAGTAAAATCCTATTTTCTCGCTAAAATATTTGCTTCCTTACAAAAACAATAAAATCTTTTTTTCTCCAAAATCTAAATCTAATATTTTGTATTTGTAAAAATAAACTCGTTTTGATTGATCCCTAGACAATTTTGGTTCACGATATGACAACCCTACAGAATAACGAGAAGAATCGAACTTTATTTATTGAATTCTCTAAATCTCTTTTTCCGTCAAAACCGAAAAAATTACGATTTTTTACCAAAACTGGAAATATCCCATTTTTTAATCTGCAAAATCTAAGGTTACTCCGCAACCACAAAATCATGTTTTACTACCAAAATCGCAAAATTCCGTTGTTAAGCCAAAACAGTAAAATCTCATTTTTCCGCTAAAACTGAAAATATTTGTTTCCCTACTAAAACAATAAAATCTTGTTTTTCCTCCAAAATTTAAATCTAATGTTTTGTATTTTGTATTTGTAAAAATAAACTGATTACGATTGATGCTTGGGAAATTTTCGGTTCACGACATGACAACCCTGCATGATAACGAGAGTAAATAAACTTTCTTTATTGAATTCTCTAATATGTGTTTATGGTTACAATGTATCGATATTAAGGACATACCATCAGTTGATATCATCGGTTGCAACCAACGCAGTTGACTCAAGTGGTTTAAGTGAGTGATGTAGTCTGTGTGTCCCAAGTTCAATTCGCGTTGGCCACTTACCCGTGGGAACACTATTTTAAATCGGATTGATAGGGTCATGTGGATTAATCTTGGACCTAGAAAGCCTTTGAATCACCACGATTATACAAAAAAAAAAAAAATATCATCACTTGCTTGTCACTAATCAGGTAACGTTAATTGTACCGTCGTCACCTGTCCTCAAATGTGGCAAGAGTATGTCATCTAGGGTTTTTGGTGCGTATTTTTGGTCATACCGTAGCTTGTCGCTCTGCCGTTGGTTGGTTTGAGTATGATGAAAATATAGCTTGTAGGTTTTTTAGTGTATTATTGGTTCTCTCTTCTCCTTACTCCAGGATCTTTCTATTTATAGCTATTTGGTCGTCCTAACTATTGTTTGATGGCGTAAAATGGGATCGTTTTTTGCCAAAACAGCAAAATTTCACTTTCCATCAAATCCTATTTTCCTACCAAAACTATAAAATCTCATTTTCCGAGCAAAATTATAAAATTATATTTTTCTAGCCAAAATAGTAAAATCATTTTTTCCAGTCAAACCATTTTTTTTCTTATGTGTCAAAGCCATATATAAAATCATATTTTGCATCTAAGATCGCAAAATTATGTTTTTTCGCTAAAACGGCAAATTATCATTTTCCATAAAACCGCAAGATGGTTTTTTATTTTTTTCAACACCGTAAAGTATCGCTTTCCTGTTGAAATTAAAATATAATAAGAAAGTGTGTTGAGAATGGCCACTTTCCATAATTGCTCTCACAAAGAATCCAGTGTTTCATGGCCGAAGCAAGCACATACATACGCGATATCATTTCATAAGAGAGTGTGTTGAGAATGGACAAATTGAAGTAGAACATGTACCGGGGAATATGCAGAAACTGGACATCTTGACGAAAGCTCTTGGCAAACTCAAGTTTAAAGAAATGAGGGATCTCATTGGTGTTCAAGAGTTGAAAGAAAATGATTTCAAACTTAAAGGGGAGAATGTTGAATTAATCTTGAATATAACTTAGGTGCAAGCTATTCCAAAAGATATTAGAAAACTATAATATTTAGGAGTTATCTAAATATGCAAGAATTAGATTTTTTTTTTTTCTTATGTGTTTTAGGAAAATCTAGGTTTTCTATTCTTTATATAAGAGTTGTCAATGTGTAACAAACCTATTGAATTGTGTGAGACATTATGAACTTTAGTTTTGAGTTAGTTTCTAAAGCTATTACTAAAGAGAGTTATTCTTTGTTAATTTTGTCTTACAAACTTGAGTTGTTTGTGTTTACAAACTAGAGGTTTCATACTACCATGAGAGATCCAACAAATAGTGTAATTCGTGTTGCATTGATTTTCTTCCTTTGACATGTATTGTCAAAATGGTAACACATGTTGAATTGGTGAGTGGCGTTAGATGCAATTATTTGAAATGACATTACTTCTTTATAAGGCATTGTATTTTGTGAGCAAACACTTTCTACCAGCTTTTGACCACCCAATTGTATCTTTAACTTTTCTAATTATAATAATTTAACTTTTTTACACTAATATTTCTAAAAGTATCAGAAGAATATTTAAAGTGAGACTGAAGATATCATATACTGAAATCGGACTATCTTCCGTCTAATCACAAAACATGCATTTGTTACTTTCATTTTCTTTGCAGATGTGACTTTTACTTGTGTCCAACCAAATTTTCTAGTTTATTTCTCATTAAAGAAAATGAATATTGTACGAACTATGAGGAATGTTTCATACTACTGTTACATAATTTAGTTTCATAGTATGTTAAGTAAGGAACTCATATTTGTCTACGTTATGAACTAAAACTCCAAAGGATCTTCCAAAATTTCAAAAATCATGAAAAAGTCCGGTTAGAATCACTGAGTACTATCAAAGACTGGAAAATGAAACCGGATAAAAAGCTAATATTGTCAATCTAAACCGTGAGACCTTTAACATATCCATGCAACCCTTTGAAGTGCCTCTTGGATCATTCCTGTTGTAGCTATTTTTGTCCCTTTATGCTGCAAACACACATTACACCATATATATATATATCAAATTTTGGTTAACTCATATCCCGGTTAATTAACCTAAATTAACTATTGTACCTTGCAATTGACGGTTAAGCAGAGTAGGCCGTCTCCGGTTGATGACTGAACGGAGTGAGAGTCCAAGTTGAGATCACTAATCACATCCATTATCTCGAGCAATATCCCTTCTCTCCAAGCACATCTAAGCTCAATAACCACCTCGTCACCGAACGAACCGATCCTTAAGTTATCGGTTAAACCAGCATAACCAGTATCAGCCGGTTCATCTTCTCCTACATGCATATCACTCCCCTTCCTCTTGTTGTTCATACAATTCGCAGACGCTCTTTCCTCTTCATCCTCCGGTTTCTTTCTTTTCATCGTCATTCGCGTCTCTATATCCGTAGATTCTCTGCAAGATTCCAATTCCTGAACGCGTCTTTGCAGTTCTTGAAGATACTCAATCGTATCATCAAGAATTGACACTTTATCTATCTGAAATCCGCATGAAAATCAAGATTAATCATTGAAAACATATTTACTTTAACATGTTAACGCAAAAACATTTTTGGTCTCGGGCTTTATTAGGTCCTATAATCTCCTCAGACGAGACCAGAACATGCTAAGTTTTCTTACTAGTAAATACAAAACACTGTTGAAGCAAGAAGTGTTGGAGTAGGTTTACCTTACTAATCGAAGGAATGATTGATCTTAACGTCATGAACCGATCATTCAATTTCTCACGACGTTTCCTCTCGGACAAGGCATGGTTCCCGGTCTCGTCCCCGACCTTAAACCCGCTATCTTCGGGTGTGTCCGGTATCAACAACTCCTTTTGGTGCATACGAGGAACATCAAAAACAATCTTCTTTAACATCTTCTGAGACTTCTCTCCCAACGTTTTCACGGATGCTGATCGCTTCCACCGCGTGAAGCTTGACTGCTTATCGAAATTTTGAAACTGCGGTCCAAGAATCAACTGATGGGTCGTCTTAAAAATCGTCGAGATCACACCTTGGTAATGAACATCATCATTCATATCTACACGGTTACTCTGTTCTTGAATCTGACCTAACCGTTGAACCCTACTCTTTCTTGTGTCACAAGCAACTTTCCCGGTTGTTCCAACAAGCGTCTGGGAAACGCAATCGCTAGAATTAAGCGACTGGTGAACGCAGTTACTAAGTTCTTCACCCACAAACTGCCAGCTTTGCACCTGAGACGCACCACCACCGTTGATGAAAGAATCATGATCCTCTTGTTCTTGCTCGAACCCGCTCGTAGAAGGCGTCGGAAATGCTTCAGTTCCAAACACAGGAAGGTACTTATCGTCGCTTAGAGGATCAAAGATTTCTTGAAAATCGGATCTCGTTGATATTGTGGGATAAGGAGGAGCTTCAAGGAACAACGTCTTTACACATTGTATCAAGTTTAAGTCCTCTGGAATCTAAAAGAAACAAAACAAAAACAATGAAATTAGCCCTTCAACTTTTTCAACTAACTATTAGACCCTACACATAATGTACAACTTTATGTCAAAATTGACTATATTGTCGGAGAATTAAATGGTTGGTCTGATGGGAATTTTCCTGTACTATCTCTATGCTTTAACTGATATAATTTTTTAAAAAATATGTATACTTTTAGTACATTTTACAATTGTACTGACTTTTTTATAAACAAATATCTAAAAATCAGGCATATAAACTTTTTTAAAAAAATAATTATTTTCCTTTGACCGGTTATGTCAAAATCAAAACTTTTAAATGGTCGATTTTCAGAACAATGGATAAATGTATTGCTAATGAGAATTATGACTAATTTCAATATTTATTTTGCTAGTCTTGGGGGATAAAACTATAATAAATTTCTATATAGAAAAAAAGGAAAAATCCTGAAAAATACACCAACTATTTTCATTTGTCATAAAAATACACAAATTTTTGGCGTTGTCATATTAATATACCAAGTGAATTTTTTTCCAGATTAATACACGAACTCATTAATTTTGTAATTTTAATACACGAACTTTAAGCAACGTGTAAAAGTAATTTTGAAATTCCAGTTTTGCCCTCAACTTTCTCCTTTAAATTATTTTCTTATTAAATTTTGAATAAAATTCAGATATAAATATTTACATAATGTCAAAAATTATAAAATAAAATTTAAAATATTTTATATTATGTTATAGGGTCTTAGGGTTTAGAATCTTAAGTTTAGGATCAAAACCTAAACTCTAAAATTATAAACCTTAAAAATAGTTTTAAGCCTTAAAGCCCTAGAATATAAACCATAAAATCTTAAACCCTAAACCCTAATATTTAATAAACACCAAACCACAATCCTGAAATTTTTTAACCCTAAATCCTAAAATTGTAAACACTAAATTAAAACGAGAGTTTAAAATGGGTAATCCAATATGATTTGTAGCATTTAGGGTTAAAACTTTTAGGAACTAGGGTTTGAAAATTTGTAGGATTGGGATTTAGTGTTTAATAAATATTTGGATTTAAGATTTAAGAATTTATAGTTTATATTTTATGGCTTTACGGATTAACACCATTTTTAAGGTTTATAATTTTAGGGTTTAGTTTTTAACCCTAAACTTTATATTCTAAACCCTGAAACCTATAACATAATATAAAACATTTAAAATTTATTTATAATTTTTGGCATTATATAAATATTTATATCTGAATTTTATTTAAAATCTAATAAGAAAATAATTTAAAGGAGAAAGTTGGGGGCAAAAACCGGAATTTCAAAATTACTTTCACATTGCTTAAAGTTCGTGTATTAAAATTACAAAACTAATGAGTTCGTGTATTAATCTGGAAAAAAAAACTTGGTGTATTAATATGGCAACGCCAAAATTTTGTGTATTTTTATGGCAAATAAAAAATAGTTGGTGTATTTTCAGGGTTTTTTTCAGAAAAAAAAAACTACAAAATATATCAATGTATGATTATCCAGGGTTTTTTTTTTTTAATCGATGATCCGAATTTTTAACACCCAACTAATCTTTTAAACTGAGTATAATTTTTTAATAGGTCTAAAAACGTGATACCATTTCGACTAGTCAAATAAGATTTGTTAGATAATTCTAACATTGAGAGGGAATTGATCTCCAGCGTAAACCAATAACACAATTCCTCCTCTTCAAGTTTAAGAACCGGTAGTTCACCAGCACTTCATTACCCATAATATCTTTTAAGAATGTTTTGATAGTTTAGGGGTAAAATTTGGAAAATATTGGCTTACATGTTCGGTCGTGCCAATCTCAAGGACTCCTCCAAGGAATGGGAAGCAGACCACTGTCTGAAGTGAAGCACTCTTGAAATAGCATGAAAATAGCGTTTTAGTAACAGCGTTAGCGTTTCCAAATTTCAGAAAATGTATGCAAAAACTTACTTTAGCGAGAAGGGAGCGAGTGAAGACTTTGCTATCGGCGGTATGAGCATGACAAAGCCATATTGGTTCTCCGTTCGCTAACGTTCCTCCCGGGATACTACGATAAAAAAGACGGAAATACCCTTTTATGTTTAACCTCTAATCTTCATTATCTCAAAACCCAAGAACAAATAATTTTTTCTAGTATTGATGCCCTTAGATATTGGAAATGTTAATTGTAAAATTAAATTATCTTACGTTGTGCTTTCCCATTACTATAAAATGGCAATAAATTATACTTTTGAAAGCATAAAACGAGTACATTTTTTAAGACTTTTTTACTAACAAGTAACAATAAAAACGAGATATTTTGTAGTTGTCACAATTAAACTTGGAAAACGAGAAATGAAGGAGACAGGATAATAAATGGTATTTTTGTCTTTTTATGAGACAAAATTAAATAACCTCCATTGAAAATCGTTTTGGGATTTTTTTTACACGAATTTAGAAACATATTAAAAATAGCTTGATTATGAAATTCTGATATACTAGCTTAGATTTATAAAAAATAAAAAATTGATTTCACCTAGAGATAAGTTGTTTTCAATAAACATTACATCAAATTGCTAAAACCATATTCTTTTTGTTTTTTTTTTTTCTAAAACCCTTTTCTGTGAAAGGAGATGATGAGCATATGTATACGGAATCAGAAAGAAATTAAGGGAGAAGAAAAGACGGAATTACCCTTCACCAATGTTGAAGACGAAAGACATGCAGACTAAGTAGTACCACTCGGTGTCGGTGAGATCTTCCGGTGAGAGAGCGGCGGCGGAAGCTCTTCTGGTGACCTGAGAGCCAGCGGAGGTGGAAGATTCAGCGACGGAGAGAGACTCATAAAGCTCTCTAAGCTGCTCACTTCTCTCAAGACCTAGCTTGTCTGCTTTGACCTCTGCTGCTTGAATCGTCTTCCTTGTCTTAATGTCTCCATTGTAATATCCATCTCCCCACTCCAACACTCTGTTTTATGTTTTCATTACAAAACCAACCACCAAGATTAATGGAGAAAACATTACAAACAATAAAAATAAACATTTATCTGAGTTCTTGATATAAAATAAGATTTAAAGGAGAAAAACAAGAACCAAGAAACAATTTCAATGGCAAGAATTATATCTTCTTAAGAGACTAAAAAGAGTTTGACAAGAATCAAGCTCAATGTTTCACCATTTTGATTCTCTAAAGTTCCAAGATTCAGACAAAAAGCTAAGCTAATTAAAAGTTAAAGAAAAAGATTAGGGGGATTGTACCCTGGTTGAGAAGCAGAGACAGACCAGAAGATACCATAACTCCATTGAATGTTTCTTACTGAAATTGCAAGTTGTTTCTTTAGATTTTCAGGCACACTTCTGTTTTCTCCGGCAGCCATTGTTTCTTCATCTCTATAGCATCCCCATGTAAGCATCCACAAAGAACAAACAAGACTTTTTTTGTCAAAAAACAAATTTTTCTTCTTTGAAAATTCTAAATACCAAGACAAAAAAGCAGAATGGACTTTTGATGAGTTAGTGATTTTTACATGACAATGGCTCGGTTTCGGGAAGGGAGAAGACAACAAAACACAGAATATTTACTTTTAACCTTCTATTTGTGGGAAAACTTTTAAAGAAGATAAAATATTTGTTTCTTGAAGTTACTATTTGTTGTGGGTGAATTGAGCTTTTTGTTGAAAGAAAAGGACGGTGTTCGAATCTCTTTATGGATACTTAGTTTTGGTGTGTGTGTGTGTGCACTGTATACTATCACACAACACTGAAATTTAAGACATTTTTAAAAAATATTTATATATGGGTGGTAAAAAAACAAAAGTAGTATGTACCTACTCTTTGGATGAGTATGGACTCTCTTTTTGGATTTTTATTTTTGTTAAAAGAAATGAACTGCTATCTCTTTGTACCCTGATTTATTTTCTTATAAAATCCTATGTTAGTAGTTCTAGATGAGAAATGAAAAAGTTACAATAGTACTAGTACACCAGAGATATGAACATATCTACCCACTATCAAAACAAAAAAATTTCAATTCATAATCGTTTTTTAAAGAAAAAAGTGATTCAAGATAATGGAATTTTGTTTTACCATCTTTATATACTCCCTCCGTTTCTTAAAGAGTGTCGTTTTGACTCTTTGCACACAAATTAATAAAACATATTAAAAGTTATGTTTTACCCTTAAATAATAAGTTGCATGTTCATATTCTTCTTTGTTTTGATGTTAAATTAGGTATTTAGTATTAAAAGTTATATTGGAAAATGAAAACGATACTATTTGTGAAACAAAAAAATTAGTCTAAAACGACACTTTTTAAGAAACAGAGGGAGTATTATGTTAGCTATAATTAAATTTTTCCCAAGTAATTGTTATTTGCTTATGTGTTAAAGGATTTATGGTTGATTCATTGAATAACTTAACCATCAAACTGGTATAAAATTAGTGCAAAAAAAAATGTTACGTTTCTCAAAAGTATTATTTTGTAATTTGTTAAGTGAATGTTGATGCCAAAAAAAAAAAAATTGTAATTTGTTTTGTACTTTTTCAGGTTTAATTTCTTATTTTTTGTCCCCAAAAAAAAAAATGTTGAACAGCTTCTTTTACAAATTTATCAAATGAACTCGTTCAAGAAAGACTATGAGTTCTTTATTTTGAATATAATTTGGTGTATAATTATAAACTAAAGTAGTCAGCTGGTTTATTCATATCCCACATGTTTCATGTTACTTGTCATTTAATTTTGTTTACATATATTAAAAAAACATTTAAGTTTCTTATACATCATTATTACACTACTCCCTTTATTTCATACAAAGAAATTTTAGACCTCTTTATTTTGATTTCTAAAGATAGATGTATAACTTTTCTATGCTACTATAAATTAAAACGATAAGGATAAAAATGAAATTTTGTCAATTTTTGTATTGATAATTAACACAAAACGACAACTAAAAATAAATTGTGAAGTGATAATTAATTTGAAATAGATAGATTATTAAATATAATAAAAAATAAAATTGATTATTCACTACTGAAACTACAACATAAAATAAAAAATTAACTTTCATCTTTTGACAAAATAAAAATAAATAAACTAACCAACCTAGACCCATTTTTGCCACCCGTAGGACAAGCAGTGGTTAATTGTTACGAGTCCAAATGTGTCCACCACATACACAAAAACAAACACTGATGGAGATTTTCTTACTCTTAAGATAGATTCGTAGAATTGATTCTAATGGTGAAACACGAAAAAGGACACGAATTTAATGCTCTGCCTCGAGGAGCTCCCGCGAATCAGACAGACAAGCTTTGTTGGTATATGCTGACTAAAATACTTTGCATTATTTGATTAATTTATCTTCTTAGAAGATTTCTACATTGTTAACGAATCTTTAATTAAGAAGTAGAACATTGAGTTATCATTGCTAATTAATTTTTCACCTTAATTTTGTCTCAAACTCGTTAATTTCTTGTATTATAATACTGTATATGCGAAGTCAAACAATAAGGCTGTCAAGAAAGACCAAAGCTTCGATCAAAGATAAGGGTGAGGATTAATCAGAGCAAGAAAGAGAATCAAATGAAGGTAATTAAGTGATATTGTGTTTGAAAGAGATTTGACAAAAGAAACAATATTTAAACGAGTTATTTAATATAGAAGAAACCTAGAGTTATTTACTATCATGAGCTATGTGCTTTCAATTAAATTTGCCCATCTCCCAAAATTATCACCCCTAACAAGACTATTTGTCGTGTCTGAACGTTGAACAAGAGAGAGAGATTTTAGTAAGTTGTTTTATTTATCTATCATATTGTATAAGTTGTTTCATTATTGATAGTATTCGTTTACTTATGTATGGTTTGGAGGTGGCTACATATCAAATTGTTATGTAATTTTATTGTTATGATAATTTTTTAAAAATACTCATTTCAATATGTCACCTTTCAAAAATACCCTCATTTATTTTTTTTAAATACCATTTTTGGATTTAGGGTTAATTTAAGGTTTAATTTAGGGTTTAAATCTTGTAGGGTTAGGATTTAGTGTTTTACAAACTATTTGAATTTATATTTGAGGTATTATGGTTTATATTTTAGGAGTTTTGGATTTATTAAGGATTGAAATCTTTTTCACGGTAAAATGAGCATTTTTTAGATTCCTCCTTTTATTATTGGTGATCTGATTTGTTTTACACTGATAATGAATTTTGTGATTCGATTTGATCAAAATTTAAAATATTTGACTTCATTTCATCCAAAATTTTTATTTTGATATTAGTAAATAACCGATCTGATCCATTTGAAAACAAACAAAATTCTAAAAATATGCAATAAACACAACTTATAATTCATATATATATATATATATATATATATATTAACATAAGATTATATTTTACAAAAAATTTAAATGAGGTTTCCTCATCAAAATAAATAATAGGCTAAAAACTAAATATAATCTTTATCAAACAAGTAAAATTTTATATTTAACAAGGCAAAAAACATGTATACGTAATTATCCTACTTATATGTCTTTAAATAATGGATCCGATAGGATAATTGACATTTTAAAAAATGATATTTGGATTTTATTTGTTTTCTACGGATAATATATTTTACTATTTGTTATGTTCATAATGGTTAGAAATATTTGCATTTTTCGGATCAAATCAAACCGAATTGGATTTAATATATTGTTTGTCCACCCCTACACATGCCTATTAAAATAATTAGGGATAGGATGATTCATATTAGCACTGTCCTACTGTTATGTTCTTTGTAATAGTTGAGTACTGTACTTATCAGTCACAATGTCATATAATCAAACTGAAATAGTTAGATATTTACACATTTCATGAGAATCAATCTCTGGACTCTGATCTAAATCTAAGTAATTAACTCCTAAACAAATGAGAACGACTATTTCATCACTTTGGTTAGTACGCATTAAAATTTACCTTTCAGATGTTTAAAAAAAAACTACCTTTTAAGATAATAATAGATAAAATAACCAATATGCTCTTCTAGGTTCTCAGACTACTGCGTTACTGTCAGTTAAAATTAAGGGCATGATAGTACCGACCTAGCTAGATGTAAAAATCATTAAGGTTTACGTTTCTCATATCATGCATTCTTTTGTAGTTTTCTTTAAAATGATGTCATGCAGTGTTATTTGGACAGTGTGGTTATCGTGAACACACGCAAACATTGGATTTAAGCTATAATGTCCTCTCAAAAAGGGTCCTTTGACTTTTGCGTTATGAATTTGATAATACTAAAACTTTTAAAAATTCCACCAATTAGTAGTAGACAACTAAATATGCAGTTAATTGTTACATCATTAACAAGTAAACTAATTAATCATTCTTTATGGTTAACAAGGTGAAGATAATATATCTTACCGAGACTGCAAATAAAAAAAATATATGTGAAGAAAAATTAAAAAATTAAATGAAAGAGATGCTCGCATTAATTGCGTTGTACAGAGTCTACTGTTAATAAAACGAAAACAATGATCGAACAGTCCATTTTTGTGTGGTCCAGTATATTTAATTTAGCATTCAAAACTTTGTCAGCACGAGCCACTCTCTATGATTCCACCATAAATTATAAAACCAACCAAGAATTTATATCAAAATTAATTACTTTAAACATTATAGCTTGTTTCAATATGCGACCCGTATGCGATTTATTAGTGAAGTAACCTAGATGGGTTTGGATACTAGTGGCTATAGTACCTCTACGTATGTATGCATGTAATCTTTTGGCATTGTCGTATTTGTCTTTTTTTACGTATACGCACAAAAATAATGTAATGTATTTCCACTTGAATACGCATATACATACGTGTTCAAGTTAGATTTTAATTACAGTTTTGGATTTTGTGTAGTTTATAAATCAATTCCTATTAAATGTATTCAGTTTTAGTCATTATAGAACTAATCATTATGCCTGACTCTGAATTATTGTATTAATTTGAGCTTTCTTTATTTTTACTCGTATGAAAAATAATTTTAATCACCAAAAACAAATACTATTACGTTTGGAATTGAATCACCTCTTTTGTAAATGCAAGAATTAGGCTAATGAACCGACTAATTATGGTCAAATATTGGTAAAGAAAAATATTTTTGATTGTATTTGTGTTTAAAACAATAAAACGTACCTGAAATACATTTTTTGTCTGGTTTTTTTAAATCTTGAATACATTTTTTTCGGCTAACTATAGTATTTTGGATAAGAAGAGAGGTAAATACAAATAATTTGTGATCCAAATGGTAGAATACTAGTGGAATAAATATAAATGAAAAAAAAATTGTTAAAATTTAAGATGATAGATGAATAATGTTATTCCTGTTAACAAAAGTTAATAAATAAATAAAGTTGTTCATTCATTCATATTATGAAAAGTAGAGTTTTTCTTCTTTTAGCTCTATTAATAAGAACAGTTATTTTCAGTATCATGAGTAGAATCTTTCTTTTCTCATTGTTCTTATTTCAAATGGTGAAAATTCAAAGGAATACATCATTTTTATTTATGTAGTTGTCCAATCTTTTGCATCCTCAATTAATACAATGTTTGGGTTCTATGAAAAAGCATCTTTATTGATAAGGAAATTGAAAACAATTGCAGCCTGGGTAGTTTTGACAAATTGATTTCCGTTAAAACTATTGTCCACGTGCATGGCTAAAAAGATTTATGAATATTATAAATATTACGACCTACTAGTATATGACACTGTATATTATTGATATGGTGTAATTAATTCGAAACCACATTCTCTTACTTTTTATCACATTTAAAATTATAATTTTTAATCATTATCTTACTCCACCACTCCTTTCCACGTTCTATGGATGATCATAGAGGCTCCACGCATGAACATGGCAAAAATAGAAATATGCACATGACAAAAATATATTTTATACGTAAACCACTCACTAGAACATGTTAAGTGTCAATCAGACTAAACTAAAACAGATCCAAAGATCTTTAACCACAAAAGAAAAAAAAAATTACATATACATAGATCCTTCGTTCTCCTCGCTCTGATTTCTGATTAGGCCGATCTTGTTCTTAACCCTAAATCATTAGGAAAATGTTAAATAAATATAGCCAGAAAAGGAATTTTATGAACCAACACATCTGTTGCTGTTGTTTTAAAAAAAAAAATATATATATCTGTAAAATTAGGAGACGATTCGAGTTTTAACATTACTCATTTTATGAGTCAAGTGTAGTTGTCGAGTCCACTTACTGAGATGTTTAGTGGGCCTAAAACGTGCTATTATATGAACAGTAGATGTTAAGACCAAAAATAAATCTAAACAACGCAACATGTAATTAGAAATGGTTTCGACACTACAAGAAAAACACGGCAAAACTGACGGACGAAGTGACGGACGGCG
>OVAP01000250.1:2929-38251 GCA_900406295.1 Aurinia saxatilis | reverse complement strand
ATAGCTTTAAAATTGTTGGAAAGTATATTAAAGTTTTATGACTGTTTTTTTAATGAAACATATAAAATGTATTTAATCATTTTTAGGTACATTACCAGAATAGTTTTTTTAAAAGTGGCTTTAGTTTAGAAAATGGTGGAAACATGATGATTTTCATAAAAAGGTTTTGATGTCTTGCTATATAAATTTGATTTTTCATTTTGGTGAGAGACAAGAAAGTTGTCTTCTTAAAAAAGAAAAAGAAAATCCCAATGGTGATAATAATTAAAAGAAAATTGGTAAAACATAGGATTGGCTTGTGAAATTGGGTTTCATCATCATCATCAAGGTGCTTTTGTTGTTTATGATTGTGCGTACGTTTTATTTCTAAGTGGACATCGTTTCTAGTGATTGACGATGAACACATTCTGACACACACTCAGAAGAAAGGTTTTTCACCATTGTCACGGATCATATCTGAAATTGAGGCATTCAAATCTCTGACATGACGCCAAACATAAAATCTATTACTAATATTTGATCTTTTCTTTTGTTCATATTATTAATTTTACCTTCTTTAGTTACAGAAACACAGAATGTTTTACAACCGTGCTTTATTACAATGAGTCAAGAACTGAATTACATTTATATTATAACAAAAATAAATATAGAACCAAAAATTTGATTTTTTTTATGAATAGTGCAGAGGTTCTGGTCTTTCGGGTCGAGACTTGTATATTTTCTCATACTCAAAACCAAAATATGTTATATGATCTTTTTCAAACGCCATTCGAATTAGTGACCTCTACATACAATCTAAAATCTTTACCAAATAATCTCACGATCTTTTGTATATTCAATATTTTTATTTTTAAAAGCTTTAAATTATGAAAATAATTCACATCCATTCTTGTGAATTGTGTTTTTTTTGTTTTTGATATGGTTGGTGTATTACTTTTAAAACTCTTAAGAACTTCACATTCAGCATCACATTAAAAGTAGTATGATATAAGTAATTTTTAATTAATTTTTTTGGAAAAAGGGTTCTATACATTGCATTTCAAAAAAAAATTTCCCCTAAAATAATAAATATCTACAAAGAAACTAATCTATGATTTTATTTTATCAAAAATAAAGTTAGACAAACAATAGTTATTAAGTTTATTTTTATAGGTGTAGTATAATAAATACTTTTAGACTTATATATTTCATTTATTAATTTTCTTATACAGCCAAATGGCACAGAAAGTAGGGAGGGACCTACACTGTAGCTTCCTTATTTTTCTCTCTTTCTTTATACGATGCTACGAGAAAGTGGTCCCCACTTACCCATGTGATGTGGGACCATCAATGCATCAAATAACATGTCGTTTTCGTCATTGCCATTTGTCACTATCGATCGCTAAAATATATTTAATTATTTTCTTTTTTTTTCCCGAATATTTTTATATATGATTATATGAAAAAAAAATCAGACAAATCTCACAGAATAGCTGGAGGAAGATAGACACGTGTACAGTGTTTATCTTCTTTAGCCCTCCGATTCACGACATCTCATCTATTCACAGCCGTCTATTTCCCTACTTTTTATTACACAAATCATAACTCGACACGTTGGGNTCACTATCGATCGCTAAAATATATTTAATTATTTTCTTTTTTTTTCCCGAATATTTTTATATATTATTATATGAAAAAAAAATCAGACAAATCTCACAGAATAGCTGGAGGAAGATAGACACGTGTACAGTGTTTATCTTCTTTAGCCCTCCGATTCACGACATCTCATCTATTCACAGCCGTCTATTTCACTACTTTTTATTACACGAATCATAACTCGACACGTTGGGTATTATTATCGAAGATGGAGACATTGGTTTAGTCTGGTAAGACGTTGGGTATGTTGATGAATTATCGAAAACTATAAACATGTAATCTTATCGAAAACTTTAACATGATTCTCTTTCGAGAACTATAATATTATGGTTTTTTTTGTAATCTTTGATTTTAGTATTTGACCATTCATGTCTCAACACGTTGCATGATAAAAAATGGAGAGACATGTTGGTCTGTAAAGAGTTTAACCGGTTGGGCACAAATGTAAAGTGTTCAGATGATTCGGTTTAGACATGTTGCTACAACAGCTTTAAAGCGACTAAGCTTCGGAGTACTACACTTATTCTTGAAATCAAAATCATTGTTTTTACTTGGCAAAAAGAAAAAAATAATAATAATAAGAATTCAAGATTTTTATAGAGAAATTTTTTAATTTGGTTCGTTAAGTTATCCACTTTAAAAAAATTATTATCAATCCAGATCAAACAGTCAAGATGATTAACCAGAATTATGAATATATTAGTTAATCATCTTATTGTTTGATCTGAATCGAATCGATCTATGGTTCTCTAGTCATCTCCCATCAATTTTCATTTTAAGTATTGTGCCAATATATGAAACTACAATCGAAATGACACTATATGATTAAAAATGTTGTAAGGTTTGAAAACATTGGATCTATTTCAATCTCGAGTGGTGTTGTCTCCCAAAACTCTATTTACACCAAACATCTGCACATTACCTTGCTTATTACATGCTTAAATATCCTTGATTATTAAACTCTAGCTATGTACTGATCACATTGTTATATATTTTCCAGGCGGCGAACATTTTAGATGTATGCTTCACTTTCTCTTAGCAAAGATCACAATGGTTTTAAGAATCTTTACAAATCCTTTAATTATGATTACAACACGCAATAATTAAAAACCATCCAAACTTTATAGTATATATACTATTGGAATCTTTAATGCTTTTTGTTAATATATATATAGGTTGTTCGGGATTCGTATCGTGCCTGATATACAAACTATATAATGTGAGAAAAATATCAATACTAGGGCACATAGCATATTTACATCCTTTGATGATTAATTATGTGATAGATATGTAGATACTAGTACTACTACGTGGTCCTAATTGTCCTACCTAGCTAAAAACTAAAGTCTTCAACTAAAAGAAAAATTAGACATATCCAAAAATTATAAATTAGCAAATATAAAAAAGTAGATGAAATAGTAGTTTTGATAGTTACTAGCACTAAACGAGGAAAATAAATTTTACGTTAAAACCTGTTTTTTTTGTAAAACAGAAAATAAAAAAGATTTTAAATTTATCAAAAGTATAGCTTTCTTTTATGAAAAAGAAGGTTGCAAAATAAGAATTGATATTACGTAGCTGTTACAAAGACTTTTAGTGTCCCTTTTAAGCCCTAGACTTTTTTTATATTTCTATTTCTATTGCGTATGAAGACACTCAAGTATTATTTAAATGATATTTAATTTAATTAAAATATGTAGATATATTAAAAGAATATAATCATCTTTCTTTATCTCGATAAGTTATGATTTTTCAACACTCTTGTGTTTCTCAGGGCCCGCTAGTAGAAATTTAAATATGCCTTGATGGTGAAAGCCATTTAAAATTGCATATATAAATATATAAAATAAACACCCAAATGGGTTTAAATATTAAAATAAATAATTACAAGGTGTGGTCATTCACAAATGTCTCTCTCAGCTCTCAAGTCTTTATTTCTGGAAATTCTTATAAAACTCTAGATTTGGAAACATTTAATTAATTAGCTGATGTGATCCTTTGAAAATTCAAAATAATTACATCAAAATTTAATGAAAACAATACATGTTTGAAAAAAGAAGAAGACACTGGTGAGACTAATTATTATAAATACATACAAACAACTATACTAAGAATTAAATTGCATTCTTTGTTATGGACACTAAATAGTTTTTTTTTTTGTTTTTTTTTCTTTTCTAAATCTTCAACAATTTAAATGAGGTAAATGAGACTAAGCACTTAAAAGTTATCTAATTTTGCAACATGACAACATCCATTGCTCTATTTTTAAAAAACTTTATTTGTTGGAAAATGGTCACTTAAGTACTATAAATTACACTAATTTACATGACTGTGTTTAATTAACTATTAACCTTACAAAGCTATACTTGGGGCAGGTCGAACTCAAATCTATATAAAAAAATTCCATAAAAATGTTTAAGTATAATAATACTATTAAACTTTAGCTAGTGATCATTTTTTAAAAAAATCATCATTGATTTCCTTAACTTTTAGTATTTCAAAAAAGTAAAATCTATTTACAATTAATCAAACTTTAAAAGGAAATCATCAAAAGTTTTGTAAGAAAATGGATGACATAACAAAAAGAAAATCACAATTAACAATCTATACAAATATTAACACTAAGAAACAAATGCGTTTAAGCTACTAAATCAATGTAGTTTAAATACTAAAACCCGTTGCAGGAGACAGCTTCTATATGGCTCGCGCCGGCTTAAGCGAGAGCAACTGGCTCATCTGAACGACAACACTTTTGTATTGTCTAAATTCTAAAGTCAATATATTCGGCGTTTTGATTTGTAAAAAAGTATAACTTGACCCAAGTTTTCTTTTTTCTTTTTGTAAAACGTAAAAAGTAACTTGACCCGGGAGTTTTTATGATTTTTCCATATTTCTTGTTGGCTGTATTTTTATAAAAAAATATGTAAAATATGTTTTCGTTTGAAAAACCACAAATCTTACTTGTGACAATGTTTAGTCAATGTAGAATAAGTGAGTTAGAGGTGTAGTGTAGTTTAAATAGTGAAAACTAAAAATATATATTGTGGAATAAGTGTGGATTGTACAAAACAAATATAAATAAATATGGTAGGTGATAAATTAA
This sequence comes from Aurinia saxatilis, assembly GCA_900406295.1. Taxonomy (NCBI): domain Eukaryota; kingdom Viridiplantae; phylum Streptophyta; class Magnoliopsida; order Brassicales; family Brassicaceae; genus Aurinia; species Aurinia saxatilis. The sequence goes on along the minus strand of OVAP01000250.1, from coordinate 33,513 downwards.
GAATAATGACAATTTTAATATTCCGCATAGCGGTTTAGATGAACCGCGTTTCCCATTCACAGTATGTGAATGTTTTTTGCTATTTTCATCCATCTTCGACTCTGTTACTGAGATAATAACTAAGGCATAAAGGCATCTCGAGCTCACAAAGTATAGAGATTGTATCATTGTATGGTTATGTGATGATGTATAAGAAATCCAAAACATAGGCAAGAGGAAGAGCATACTACCGTAGTACATAAGAAACTAGAATCGGATGAGATATCCTCAAACTAAACTTGCTCTAAAACACATTTATACCACAATGAAACACCTTGTGATATGATCTAGTCTTATAAATCAACAGTAGTAGTACACAAAACTTCAAGGTGACTAGAGGGATCGTGGCGATCAACTGTTGTCACAGTTTCCAACCACTCAATCTTACCCCAAATCTCATCTTCATCGTATTCGTCTTTGTATTCGTATTCGCGTCTTTCGAAAGAAATCTCTGCGCAGCAAATATCCACTTTAGTACCTTTATCCCTATACTTAAACCAAATGAGCACAATGTTCATACCGAATGGTCTCAGGCTGCTCTCACAATCCAACAGTAGATCATAAGGTGACATCGCTCTGTTAGCAAAAATATTAGGTAACCTGTGATCCAAACCCTTCACTTTCTTCCAATCCAAGTTCTTTTTTGATTCACTCCAATACACATTCCCGTAACGATCACAACCGTATAACAAATTCTCTGTCACACAACAATAACTATAGATTCCTAGCTCCGACGAATCGCATTCTTTCTTTCCCCATTTACCTTCATTAGGTGAGTAATATAGCCTTGCTTGCGACTCACACACCGCGTAAACCTTGTTATCCACGACAAGGCTCTCCTGGATGAACTCTTTGCCTGCAATCAAATCCGGTAATGGCACTAAAGTTTCCCAAGTTTGAGTCTTCGGGTCGAATACCTCTCCATAGCTCAAATAACCATCTCTAGACTTCTCGCAGCCTCCAAACACGTATATCTTTCCATCTACAACACCAGCAGCCGCGGAGACTCGTGCTACTCTCATGGAAGGGACTTTCCTCCACTTGTGATTCCGACAATCCAAGAAGAACACATCCGAAGTTGCCGTGCCATTTAAATCTCCACCTATTACATAGATCCCTGAATCAAGCGATACAATGGATGATCCTTCCGTAGGCTGAGAGGGTAACAAAGGGACCGCTCTTCTCACAAGTCGATTCTCCGGTTTACCTCTGGCGAGGATGAGCCAGCGCGGGGTTAACTCAAAACCAGTGGTTATACATACGTAGAGACACTTCTCTTTGAGACCCATTAGCGATCTAGTCCTGTATAACTCAGGCGAAACAACGAGAGAATGGAGTCTCTCGGAGACTAGGTATAAAGCTGCATGATCTGATCTCGAGACTCGAGCTAGGCAGTTTAAAATCGCATCATCTGGTAACGATGTTATCGGAGAAGGCGGTGGAGACAGAGACAATAACTTCTGCTTCTTACTATGCGGTTCCTCTTCTGATCCGGAATCGGACATCATCATCGTGTTCTGTTTTTCAGAGAGACACATAAGTCTATTAGAAAACGAGAAAGAAAACAAGGGGTTAGGGTTTATGAATCGTGCTTTCCACGGGTCAGATTTTGTTTGTTAGTTTAATGTATTTTACAAAGCGTAATAATTTATAGTTAAGAACCGTTGCTTTATATAAAAGTAAATATACCATTAGAGGTCATACAGAAAAAATGTTAAGAACTTATAAAGGAAAAATATGATGAGTTAATAGTTTAATATATACACATCAAAATTGGATGTATTAAACAAATTACTAAATGATATGAACATTTTAACACCTTAACAATTTATATTTTTGAAACGGTTTGAGATCATTAAAATAAAATCCTAAATTTAATAGGTTAATACATACAAAAAATGAGTATTTCTAAAAAATTACCCGATAATATTAGTGCTTTGATATTTTGGATACCATTGATAATCAATACCAGAAAGTAAAAAAACCTTAAATTTGATAGGTTCATACATACGAAAATTGAGTTTTTTTTCTAAAATCACTAAATGATATTAATGATATAATATTTTGGACAACACTCGAGATCATACATAAAATATTCGAAAATTCTAACGTTGGTGGGTTAATAGTTAATACACATAAAAATTGAGTATTTTTCTAAATTAAAAACGATATCAATGATTTAATATTTTGTATATCGCTACAAATTATACAAAAAGTAAAAAATCCTAAATTTGGTAGGTTAATTAAGATATTGGAAAAGCCAAGACATGAAGTCATGTGCTCATGAGGGGGAGTAAAAGCGAATATATGCAGTCATATATTTATGAGGGGGAGTAAACGCGCGATGTACTCTTTTTTTCTCTTAATCATGGTTTTCCCACTGAGTTTTCCTGGAAAGATTTTTAATGAGACATCATCTTATGCGCATTAAAAATTAGTGTTATGTAATAATGGTCATCCAATGGGCAGTGTTATAAACCTATTTATAGTTACTCATTTTAGGGTTCATTAGCCTAAGAAATATTCTAGAGGTTTTTGGGGATCAAACATAAACTCTAATCATGTATCCTATATAAATCTTGTCTCTATATTGGAATAATTAAACACATCTCTCACAATATTTTCCACAATACCAATGATATTAATGTTTTAATATTTTGGAAAACAATAGAAGTAATATTTAAAAAGTAAAAAATCCTAATTTTGGTGGGTTAATACACACGAAAATTGACTATTTTAAAAAATTACCAAATGATATTAATGTTTTAATATTTTGGACAGTTTTAGATAGAAGATCATACCAGAAAAGTCGAATGATATTAAATTTGGTGGGTTAATATACACAAAAAGTTGAGTATTTTTCAAAAATTACCAAATGATATTAATTATTTAATGTTTTGGACACCGGTAGAGATCATACTTTAAAATTTTAAAAAATTCTAACTTTGATGGGTTAATACATACAAAAATACAAAAAATGGAGTATGTTTCAAAAAGTACCAAATGATATCAATGTTTTAATATTTTGGACACAAATCATACAAAAAAAAATTAAAAGAATCCTAAATTTAGTGGGTTAGAATGTGCATTTTTGTAAAATTTCCAAATGATATCAATGGTTTAATATTTTGAAATGATACAAAAAAAAAGTGAAAAACCTGTAAATTTGGTGGGTTAATACACATGAAAAATGAATATTTTGTACTATTTTGGATACCGTTATAGATGATACTGAAAAAGGTAAAAAATCAATGGGTTGATACACACAATAATTAAGTATTTTTCTAAAATTACCAAATACAGTATTTTAAAAAAAATTATTTTAACGATGAATATTTTGTTTTTAATGGATAAACCAAAACAATGACATATATCAAATAACTTCTGCTTTTTTTTTTTTTTTGGTTTATTCTTAGCATGCTTAAATGAAACATTGAAAAGTATTAAACTTCATCCAAGAATCGCAACTCAATATTAAACTGCCAACAAATCAACCAACTTTTGAATTAAGATAGAAAATTTTCTGTCAATTAATATAACCACAGATGGTGAGAGTGGTGTAAGAAATCTAAAACATAGGCAATAAAAAGCATTGCAGACATATAATAGCAAACAAGAACTTAATATGAAATGTTTAGTCTAGACATTAACAGAAGCAGTATATAATACCTCAACGTCACTGAAGAGCTATGGATTCGTAACTTAGACATAACACCCTTCCAGTCCTTTCTACCACCCCATGTACCTTCACTAGGTGGGTAATAAGACATAATTTCTCTGTCCCGACCATTGAATGCGAAGACTTTTTCCTCAATCGCAAAGCTCTCTTGGGTGAAACTGTAGCCTTGGCTAGTATCCAAACGTTGCACCAAATTATCCCAAGTTTGTGTCTTTGGGTCAAATACCTCCCCATAGCTCAAGGAGTGATTATCCCTTCCCCCTCCGAACACGTATATCTTCCCACCTATAACTCCAGCTGCTGCATTGGAACGAGCTACTCTCATGGATGGGACCTGGCCCCACGTGTGAGTCCGACAATCTAAGAGCAAGACTTCCGAAATGCGCTTCTTCTTGTTCTTGTTTATCCTTCCACCGATTACATACATACATCCACCAATACATCGACACCACGGACGATCCTTTCCGAGGCAGAAAGGGGGTCACGAAGGAGTGGGATGTCTTTGCTTACTAAGCTCATAATTAAGAATACTATGTTTTTGTCTTTACAAAAGCTTTTAACAAAGTCAAGAAATTGGATGTGTTAGAAATCCAAAACAGAGTCATAGCTAATAAGATCATCTCACAGAAAGATCTAAAGTTTGTAGATATATGTAGTCAATGTAATACCAAACCAGTGCAAAAACTATAATGCAACTAGAGAAAGCAACGAATGGACTTATAACCACACATGTAGAGAAACAACGCCCCATTAATTGTGATTTAGTCTAGAGATTGACAGAAACAGAATCTAAAATCTTAACACAATTAAGAACCTTAGGTTTCCGGTCTACGTACGTAATAGGAACACTCATCAGCAGAGAATCCAAACCCTTCACTTCTTTCCACTTAATTACCTCTGTCTCACACCAAAACAACTTCCCCGAGTGATCAGAACAATATATCAATTCCCCTATCATCACATAACGATCATGAACCTAAGATTTATCCGGATGGACCGGATCAAACCCGGTTTGTATTCCCCATTCACCTTGTCTTGGCAAGTAGTATGAAATTTGAATGTGCATATGATCTATAGAACAGAATTTACGCACCGCGTAAACGTTTTCCTCTGTCACCATAGTAGCCTCGATCCACCCATAACGTGTTTCTTCATGGGTTCTGGCGTCAAAGTATCCCCATTTGGAGCCACCAAACACATAAATCTTCCCATCTACCGCTCCAGCTGCTGCATCAGACCGAGCAACTCCCATGGAAGGAACACGGTGCCAAGTGTTTTGTCCGACAATCCAACATCAAGACATCAGAAGTGTTCTCGTAGTTGTTCTTTCCACCGAGTACGTAGATGTCATAATCAAGAACCGCGACGGAGCATCCTTTCAAATGCTTAGTACTGGGGGACAAAGGGACTGGGATGAGCCGAGGCTTAACTTCTTCTAAGTGTTTTTCACGGCGAAGGACGTACCATTGTGGGTTTGTGTCAGGATGGGTGAGTAAGCATACGTAAAGACATTTCTCGGTGCAACCCATTAGAGATCTAGTCTTGTAGAGCTCAGGGGAAGCCACTAGAGAACGGTATCTCTTGGAGACTAGAGATAAGGCTGCATGGTCCGATCTTGGGACTTTAGTTAGACAGCTTAGAGCCAACTCATGTGGTAACGATGACAACAAAGACACCTTCTCCTCCTTATCATCACGCGATGGCTCTTCGGTAGCAGCAGTAGTGGACATCATCAACAGAAAAGTTATAGTATACGTATATAGATTCACTGTAACTTAAATCATTTATATTAGTTCATGAAATGTGAGAAAACAAAAAGTTCATGAAATCTGGCAATCAACTAAAGTTTTATTTTTGCTGGATTTGTTTGGATTTACTACTATTTTTTAGATATTTTTTTCTTTCCTAACCAAATTCAGATATGTAAAAATATATAAAAAATTAACTAATAATTAATATATGTTGTGTATGAGTTTGATTGGACAAAAAATTATGTATATGTTATATCATGATGATATCTTTCTATACTATTAGAGATACAAAGATAGGTTTATATATCTAAGACACAAGAAAACATACTCATATGCAAGTTATATGAAATTTTATTTTTTTTGCTGCCTTTTTCGTTTAAATATCATTTTAAGATTACATTTTCATTTAATGTGCATAGAAAAATCAGAATCAATGACATAAACAAGAATGCTAATACAGCTTCAAGATAAGACTTGTCAGATGCTATAGGTGCATTCATCATTCACAATGCACAAGCTTGTGTTGTATAGTGGGCCAAAAAGTTTCCTTATGACTAGACTGTTCAGCCCAACTAAATAAGCACCATTGATACAAAATCAAGAAATTAACCTTCTATAATTGTATAGTGCAATATTACTATCCTTCTAGGTAAACTAAATTTTTACTTTAATGATAACCAACCTTTTACTTTTTGTATGTTTTCTTCATCACTACGTACTACTAAACTTCCTTTTGATCTGGTAATGCAAAAGCTTTTAGTTCCACTTTGTGTGAAACAAACATGTTGACATTATCATTTTATTAAAGAACAAATCTTTATTTCTTTCTTTTGCCTCTTTTTATTTTTCTTTATAACTTTGACATTAATAGGTTCCTTGCACTGATTTGGAGTCACATTTTCCTTTTGTTCTTTATATTTTTCTGTCTCTATCTTTTACTTTCTTTCTTCATATACCCATACATGATTATTATATTTTCATGGTAGTGGATCTTAACATATACTGTCTATTTTTCCAAATCATAATCCAGATTTTTAACACTCGAGATATATATGTATCATTATTAAATAATTATTCACCGTATTTTCTATCGGATTAAAAGTGTAACACTAATTCAACTGATCATTTTCGGGTAAACTGCTCTAGCCATTTTACTCAGGACTAGTCAATATTTACATTAGACTATAATATTCTCTGAGTTATTCGCCAGACCGATTGTTGAAAGTTCCAACAAGTAAGACAAACAATTCAATAGTTTGAAAATAACTTACTAGTTTTGTATGACTTTTTTTTCTTGGAGTTTTTGTTTGTTTTTTAGTCTAATGGAATGTATACATGTGATATGTCACATTAAAAAAATTAAACCAAAATTTGTCCAATATAGAGGTACATTTTGTAACTAGCAAATAAAGTTTCTTACCTAATCAAAACTTTTTAACAAAAAAGCGACGTACCATTTGGTCTACGACAGCAGATGAAATTAGTTTAGATTTTTTATATTTGATTATTTTATGTATCAAACAAAAATAGGACTGAATTGAAATATTGATATCCAAAATATATAAAAAATAATAGAGTTCAGACAACTAACATCTAACTACTACGATAATAAGTTAATGAAAACATGCCCCACTGATATTTTTAATTTGCAGATGTAAGGACAAAATATTTATGTGACATTTTTACAAATACTCAATCATACATTCACTATTTTTCTCCCAAATTGATCGGGTGTCCCTCAACAGATTTATAAGTTTTTTCTTGTGCGAAAGAGACTTATAACTATACTATCATAATCTTCTATATGAATTCATTTTTTATTGTCAACCATGTATAGATTCTCTTTTGATTGGATAATCACATATAATAACAAGAGAATATTCCGCAACACATTCTGATTGGAGTTGATTACAGAAAAATGCTAATATCGTCGAAAATTCACTTTTAAAAATTAAAATTCAAAGCTAAAAACCTAGCACCTTGAGTAGTTAATCAGTTTATGCAGCCATATATAATTATATCAAATTCGACTATTGAAAACTCGATATGTTTTTACTTGTTTTTAACAAGACCTGAATAGTTAGGAGCATTAGGGAGACGACATATCACGTCGACGTCGGTCCACAATTGAAATAAATAAATGGTTGTAGTTGTGATCATTACACCATTAGGGCAGAATCCGAAGTAGTGAACAACATACAAGTCAACGGTTTATATAAATGTGTCTGTGTGTGTATACACTTTTTCATAAACATTATTAAAACTTTTTGGTACTCGATAGCTTTCTTTTTGTCTACAACACCCAAATGTTCTAGCATTGAGTTTTTTTTTATAACATCCATTTTATGATTGGTAACTATAAAAAACTACTCTGATAAAAACTTCAATCTGTGCATTACTGTAAAACTACTAAACTACAAAATAGTTTTTAATATGGTAACTTGATATCGACATAAAATCATGTGCAAGTTGCTTATTATTGCTACTACCACCATCATTAAATATATTTCCTTATACCAATTCGAATACATTAATACACAAAACTAACTCAAAAGTGAGCATTTAATATGTCTTTATTTATGCAATTCGTATATGGATGAGTTTGTTTACGTACTCTTTGTGGACACTCTGGACTTTAATTAATATAAGTAGGTACGTTACGTTAAGGACATGTGAAATTGTGAATGGTTGTGTGTTTGTATATATCATCATATATATATGTGTTAATGTGTGTGTGTATGTAGATGCCAGCTCGTGTCACAGGGACATATATGATTCTGCAAAATTCTTTTATGGGTTCGTGCGCACATGCTTTTTCACTCATAGCGATGCATATTTGATCCAGCTAACACTACACCTTTTTTTTTTACATTATTACTATTATTAAATGCTATTTGACTGTCACCCAATTTTCAAATTTGTTAAATAGTAAAAAAAAGTTTATGAAAGCTTTTTTTTTTATCTCAAATTTATTCCATTGATGAAAATTTTTTGACAAAAAACAAACAAAAAAAAATCACCAGACCATTAGTCAAGTAACAAAAACCTAAAAAGAGGACTAAGAAACGTTGTTCCGATGCAAACGATCACTTAACCACGAAGGATCAGTCCGAGAAATGTAGAAATGATATCGATGTTCCTTAATCACACTATTAGCGATACATATCGCCACTTGATTTTCTACCGACGTAATACCAACAAAAGAGCATCCTGGAATGGAACGCATAACATCTAACACCCTGTCAAATAATGTTCTAACTGATGGAAATTACGAAGGATGGCCTAAAGTAATTTATAAAAACTTATATATTCTGTTTTTTGTGTATCTTATATTAAAATTTTAGGACAAGTAATATATCAGTACATAAAAAATTAATCTAAACATTGTTTTAAGTTTGATTAGAGGTTTAATCTTTACAAGAAATTATAATTTTTGAAAAACTATAAATATTGGAACATGATATTAGAATACTTAGAAGGAAAAAAAAACATATTTTTAGAAATCACATTTTTAACTAGTTATAATAGACTTTTACCAAAATGGTAGATAATANTAGGACAAGTAATATATCAGTACATAAAAAATTAATCTAAACATTGTTTTAAGTTTGATTAGAGGTTTAATCTTTACAAGAAATTATAATTTTTGAAAAACTATAAATATTGGAACATGATATTAGAATACTTAGAAGGAAAAAAAACATATTTTTAGAAATCACATTTTTAACTAGTTATAATAGACTTTTACCAAAATGGTAGATAATTATCAACTACACCTCCAAAAGAAATAGTACTAAACTCTTTAAATCCTCATTTTGACTTTGAAAAACAAAACAAAAAAAATCTTCACTTTCACTTGATTTTCTCTCCAATTTATAGGTACAACACAACTAACAANTATAGGTACAACACAACTCAAAATCACTATTCTCAATCCCAATAATAATCTCATTTTTTTCTAACTACTTTCAAAAAGGTCAAAAGACTCAAAAACAACTAAAAAGATAAAAATTTACAAAAATTCATAAACCACAAAAAAATCACTTGATTTTTTCTCTCAACTAAAAAAAAAAAAAATTCTGAATCCCTATAATCTAATTTTTCTTCAAACAACTTTCAAAAAGGTCAAAACAACTAAAAAATAAGAAAGATAAAATTTACAAAAAATTCATAAACCAAAGTAACTAAAAAAAAACACATATTTATATAATCTTATTATCTCAGTCTCTCCATTCAATAAAGTCTCTCTCTTTCTTCTCTCTCACACAAAAAGCCGATGATAAACGGCGGCGATTCTCACCGGAGCTAATAAAAAACTTACAAAACTTCACACTCATGGCGGAGGAAGAAGAAGTTTCACGAAATTTCCGATCTTTAGTAGAAAACGCCGACAAAAAATTCGCAAGAGTTCGTGATCTTCCTTGCTTCGGACGTTCACAGAGTCACTACTTCCACAAAGTCTTCAAAGCTTACATGAAGCTATGGAATTACCAGCAATCACACAGGCAGAAGCTGGTTAAATCCGGTTTAAACCGGTCTGAAATCGGCGAGATCGCTAGCAGGATTGGTCAGCTTTATTTTAGTCAGTATATGAGGACTAGTGAAGCTAGGTTCTTGCTTGAGGCTTATGTGTTTTATGAAGCGATTTTGAAGAGGAGGTATTTTGAAGAAGGAGAAGGGAGAGATCTTGGTGCTAGGTTTAAGGAGTTACGGTTTGTTGCGAGGTTTTTGCTTGTTGGTTTGATTGTGGATCGGAAAGAGATGGTTTTGTATTTGGCTGATAAGCTTAAGAGTTTGGTTGATGATAGCAAATCCAGTTTTAAGGTGACCCTTTTCATCAGTTTTTTAGTCTTTGATTGTGTGTTTTGGTTGAGTTTTGAGAATTGGGATTCCCTGTTTCAGAGTAAAGATTGAACTTTTGATTTGCCCTTTTGATCAGTTTTGAGTGTTTGATTTGTGTTACTGTTGATGGTTTTGGTTTTGGTTTTGGTTGAGTTTAGGTGGCATTGTCAGTCCATGAGAAATTAGCAAAAATTAGCTGTTTAGGAGTGTAGACATGATTCATGAGGATGGTTTGATTGTGTTACTGTGAAAGATTTTTATTTGGTTGTGTTTTGGTGGTATTGATCAGTTTGGAGTCTTTTATTGTGTGTTTGGTTGAATTTTGAGAATCTCTGTTTCTTTGTCATTCAGTGAGATATTAGCAAAAAATTGGGTGTTTAGGTGTATAATCATGATTCTTGAGGATGGTTTTGTTTGGAGTTTCTAGTTTATATATATGAAGGCTACGTTTTGTTTTCAGTTTACGTGAATTAGCATTATAGTGATAAAGATTGGATTTTTTATTTGCCCCTTGTGATCAATTTTGAGTCTTTGATTGTGTTACTGTTGAAAGGTTTTTGTTTTGGTGGCAATTTTGAGGAGTTTTGTTTGTTTGTCATTCGATGAGAAATTAGCAAAAAAAAAGCTGTTTAGGAGTGTAATCAATGATTCTCAAGGATAGTTTGTTGGAATTTGTAATTTAGGTTTATATAGGCTAAGTTTTGTTTTGAGTTCATGTGAATTAGCTTTAAGTTGATAAAAGTCTATTTTTGGTTGAATTTTAAGAATCTCTGTTTCTTTTTCATTCAGTGAGAGATTAGCTGAAAATAGGTGTTTTAGGAGTATAATCACAAGGGATTGTTGGTTTTTGTAGTTGTGTCTTTATGAAGGCTAAGTCTTGTTTTGAGTTCATGTGAATTAGCATTATATTCATCAAAGTCTACCAGGTGTGTATGTTTGTTCTGTTGAAAGGTTGGATCAAGTGATGATGGAATTGGGATATTGTTTTTTCTGCAGGAGACAAATTTCAAGGAATGGAGGCTAGTTGTGCAAGAGATTACTAGATTTACGAAATCTGATACAAACTTAACTTATGTCAGGCCTCTGCGTTATTGTGCAATGCTTGATTCCTATCCAGCTTCTCAAGCGTATCTAGCGCGGTTTCATGCTAAGAAGTTGTTCAAGTTTAGGGATGCGATTTTAGCAAGCTATCACCGTAATGAGGTTAATTTCTTAAAAGAGGGGTTTCTTTTAATTCACATCTTTTGCCTTTGTAATGATTATATGAATTGGTTTCTCAGGTGAAGTATGCTGAAGTCACTTTGGATACGTATAGAATGATGCAGTGTTTAGAGTGGGAGCCGAGTGGATCTTTCTATAAAAAACGGCCTGTTGAAAAAAAGGAGAATGGTTTTGTAGTTGATCATACACTGACTTCTGGGCTTATAGATATGAAATTGGCTGCTGATATGGCTGATCCATCGTTACCTCCTAATCCTAGGAAAGCAGTTCTTTATCGTCCCACAGTATCCCACTTGTTAGCGGTGAGTTTGATGTGTATCATTTAGAAAAATATGCAGGACTCTTTGATTTTGAGAAGAGAGTGACCAATTTGTATGTTTTAACTGTTTATAATGATATATTTGCAGGTTTTGGCAATGATATGTGATGAGCTCTCTCCAGAGAGTGTAATGCTAATATATTTGTCAGCATCAGGTTAGTTTTCTTTTTGTTGTCTTTTGGGACTCCTAAGGTTGATAATTTTGTATAACTAATATTGGTAGTGATTATTCAGGTGGTCCTAATAGTAGTAATGTTGCGCAGCCAGAGAACTCTGTTGGTTCAAGCAGAACATCAAAAAGCAAGCTTCTTGGTCGAGCTTCCCAAGAACAGAAAAGTTACAAATCAGAACCTTATAGCAATGGACAAAGATTGTCTACTACTGATTATTATGAAAATCATTTATGGTTGGGTCCTAGAGGAGCCTCTGGTAAGTTGTTTTACTCTGAGTAACAATGTTTATATGTCTCTAAAGAGCGACTTTTCTAACTTACTGTCTCTTTTTTTTTCAGGTTCAAACAACCTGTACCCTGGTGATCTAATACCTTTTACACGGAAACCACTTTTCTTGGTCATTGATAGCGATACTAGCCGTGCATTCAAGGCAGGTTTGTCATAACTTGGTCTATCAATTTCTCTCGAGAGTCAGTTAGTTTCTCTCAGTCATTGTGCGTTATTTGCTTATGAAATTGTTGTGTCATAAATAAACTCCAGGTTTTGAGTGGCGCAGAGAGAGGCGAGCCTGTAGCTCTGCTTCTTTCTCCTCTGAAGCCATCTTTCGAGAACCAATCTGCTGCTGATATAGAAGCACTAGGAGGAAGTCAGTTTACCTTTTTCTTAGCAGCTCCTTTACAAGCGTTCTGTCAAATGCTAGGCCTCTCAAACTCAGATCCTGACCCTGTAAGCGCTTGTGATTTGAACTACCTTAAATGAACCAGACATTTATAATGCAGCATTACCTCTTACCAATTTTTCTCACAATCTTCAGGAAGTTTACGATGAAGCGGAGAGCATACTTTCTGCTTCCTTCTCCGAGTGGGAAACGATCCTCTTGACTTCCAAAGTCTTGAATCTTGTCTGGGCACAGATCTTGCCTGATCCATTCTTGAGACGGCTGATTCTCAGGTGAGCTTGTTTTGTAAAGCTTCTTTGAATCAAAACTACACAAAGCAGTTTCTCAAATGTTGTCTCCATCTTGTGTAGATTCATATTTTGAAATGTTGTCTCCATCTTGTGTAGATTCATATTTTGCCGGTCTGTACTCACTTCCATGTACCACACAGAGGATAATGACCCCTATTTACCTCAATGCTACCCGAATCTCCCAGACTCGGTCTCACCGGTATCTAAACCGGTACAGTCCTCAGTCCAACAACTAGCTGATCACTTTGGTGTTGCCAAATCATTCCACTTCAGCACCACATAATATTAGATAAACCCACAAGCCTCTCTCCATCTCTATGGTTGAAGGTTGGTGGGTGAGAGAGTAGGTTGTTTGTTCCTCTTTTTATAGAAAAGTCTGTATTTTTTTAGGGTATAAAGAAAAAAGATGTAATTTGGGGATTTAATTTATTTTGATCTTGATGATGATTCTTTAGTTTTGCTCTTTGTAAAAGTTTAGAGAACCAGGTAATAATCACTTAGTCTCTCTTCCCTTTTTCTTCTTAGGATATTATTGGTTTGGTTTGTGTATCATGAGATAAAACAAAAAAGTATGTGCATTTCATATAACAAAGTTATGACATTTTTCTTTCACATATTCAAAATTATTTGTATTTTGTGATCATGACCATGAGGTTTCAACATTTTGAGCTAGAACCAAGTTGAGATTGAATCTCTTACCTTGATTATTAAACAACTATAGCCAATGAGATGACTCTAAAGATGGAATCATTATCCAAACTATAAAACTACAAAAGCCTAAAAGTGTTTAGATCTTAAATCATGGATCCACTGAAACCAAGAATGGCGGATAAAGCTGAGAAGAGAAGACATGTATCTCCTGAATCTTTACTAGCCTCAATTCTCAATGATTTATTTGTAAATCCTCAAAAACTCGACAAGGAGACCACAATTTCAGATGGGTCAAGCTTAAAATTTGCAAAAGCTGTAAGGTTTACTTCAAGATCCAATGATGTCAATTCTGTAACCCTTAGACCAAGAGTGGGAGGATTAGATGTTGGTCATCTTCTCAAATCTGCATTAGCAGGAGGAATCTCTTGTGCTTTCTCTGCTTTTCTAATGCATCCAGTGGACACTGTCAAGGTTTCTTCTTCACTTCACTTATCTCTGTGTTCTTGTTTTATTGCTTATGAGATTGTTAAATGTTCTCATTACTTATTTTTATTATATCATTTAGACACAAGTTCAAGCATCAACAACATTGTCATTTCTGGAGATAATGTCAAAGATTCCAGAGATTGGTACTAAAGGTTTATACAAAGGCTCTATTCCTGCAGTTGTTGGTCAATTTGCAAGGTTTTGGTCTCTTATACTCACATTGTCTTTTGCTTATAAGCATCATCAATCATGGTTTTGATATCTTAGTTTTCGATATTTGCAGTCATGGTTTACGAACAAGTATTTATGAAGCAAGTAAACTCGCATTACCTCTCGTTGCTCCAACACTTCTAGATATCCAAGTTAGTTATTACTAAAAGTTTCATTTCCAGCTTTATGCTACATCATGTTTTGATTTTGTGACATCTTGATTCTTTAGGTTCAGTCAATCGCGTCTCTTTTAGGCACGGTTTTGGGGACAACACTGCGAATACCGTGTGAGGTTTTGAAACAAAGGTTACAAGCCAACCTGTTTGATAACATAGTAGAAGCTACAGTTTCGACTTGGCGTGAAGACGGGCTCAAAGGAATGTTTCGTGGGACTGGTGTTACCCTTCTACGCGAGGTCCCTTTCTACGTTGCTGGTATGGGACTTTACAACGAATCAAAGAAGGTAATAACTAATCTTGTACTACAGTAGAAGAATCCACATATGTATAGAGAACTAAAAACATTAAACATGGTTTGGTTTGAGTTTTTGAAGGTTGTGGAGAGACAATTAGGGAGAGAGTTAAAGCCATGGGAGGCTATAACGGTTGGAGCATTATCGGGTGGCTTCACGGCTGTCTTAACAACGCCATTTGATGTGATCAAAACGAGAATGATGACAGCTCCACAAGGTGTGGATTTATCAATGTGGATGGCTGCTTATTCAATTCTAACACATGAAGGTCCTCTTGCTTTCTACAAAGGAGCTGTTCCGAGATTCTTTTGGACTGCTCCTCTTGGTGCTTTAAACTTAGCTGGCTATGAACTTCTTCAAAAGGCCATGATCACACCTCTTAATCACTCAGTGCATACTGAGTAGATGACTACTAACTTGTGTGTTTGTGTAAGAATATGTGCAGCATTGCCATACAAAGAAAGTGTAACATTGTTATTTTTGTGATGATTAAGATTCAACATTTGAGCTGTATAGAACCAAGTAAATATTTAAACTTTACTCAAAGCAATGAAACTAGTGAAGCCGAAGAGGTGACTGTAAAAGATTGAATCCTAGCCGTTAAAATATCAAAGATGTCTCTGTATGATTGAATCCTGACCGTTTAGTATAGAAGATGTAATCGTAGCCGTTGAATCCATTTTCTTATAGAACCTCTTGATTTCGTTGTCCTCTAGCTCTCTCAAGTGGAGGAGGAAAAAATGGAGAATTTGAGGTGAGTTTTTGCTGAGATTGGGATAATACGAACTAGGGTTTGATTTAAATTCGATTCAATGAATATTGATGGCGAGAATTAGGGTTTCTCATTCCAATTTGACCTCTGTTTTTTGCAATTGCAGATGAACAGAAACTCAGAAAGATTCTAGATTTAAGAAACCATGATGTTAACATTGAGACCCTTTGTGCCTATAACAATAAAGTCTCGTTTTTTACATCATCATCAACATCATCGTGTTCATTTCTGCAAATCTCCATTGAAGTTTAGAACTTATGCTCAAAATGGTGGTGGCGGTAATGAGTCAGACAAAGAGTCTAAACCGGTTAGTAACGATGATGGTGTTGATGGTTCGAAGAAAGATGCGTTTGGTGGGTTTAGTTTCAAGTGGGGAGAGTTGTTGAATCCGGATCAAGATAACTTTGTGGCTGTTGGATTAGCTGGTGTCTTGACTTGGGCTAGTCTTCAAGTTTTGTCTCAGCTTTTCTTCATCTCTTTTGCTATTCTTGTTGCTGCTCTTAAGTATTCGTTTATCGCCGCGTTGCTTATTTTCATTCTTGTCACTCTCCTTTAGCTTCTGTAATGTTTAATGGCACAGATTGTTGAATGTACAATAGCTCTTGGTAATGGTTTCTTTAGTATCATTATCATTCCGTTGAATTTGCACTCGCCTACGATCGTGGGCTATGCCCTCCACCGCAATGTGGAATGAAACTATCTGCGGAACTGTGCATCGTGTAAAATGTAGATCATCATGGTACTTAGTCTCTTGTTCTTGTGATTCATTTGAACATTTGTACAGATGATGCTTCATTTTTTCAAACCGACAACAAACTCCCGAGATAGTGATCATTGGTATCTCGGGATTTTAGTACAAGAAAGTCTCTGATCGTAAGCCTATGCTCGTAGGCTATGTCCTACAGCGCAATGTCGAATGAAACTATCTGCTAGATCATCGTGATACTTAGTCTCTTGCTTTTGTGATTGATTAGAACATTTGTACAATGACATGTATGTGATTGATTAGAACATATATACAATGACTTGTACATATATTTGAGCTTGGCATAAACGGAATAAGTCTCGTCTGCTCAATGTATTAACACCTGTTATATAACTTCTATATGATCTTGAAGAAGACAGCATAGAAGAGTGGAGAGAGAGACAGAGATGAGAAGCAAACTATCACCAATCTCACACTGTCTTCTGTTTTACCACGTGTTCTCGACCAATACGTTGTTATCTACAGAAACCTTTGCAATTTCGAGTTACCAAACCATTCTCTCTTCCTCTGATGCTTCCAGCTTCATTTCTTCGAATCGAGAACAAGCTCCCTAGATGGTGATCGTTGGCACAACAGTATTCGGTACAAGAACGTCTCTGCAAGAATTTATTTATGGATTGCTAATAAGCCTAACACTTCGAAACCATCCCTCCAAAGCCATAGGAACTTTCGAATTTGCTTACACCAACCTCTAATCCCTTGTTTGGTCTACAGTGGTACCAGAGCTTATTTATGGATTGCTAGTAAGCCTAACACTCAAAATCCTCTCTACTGCCATTGAAATCGCTTACTCCAACCTCTAAGAACCCTTGTCTGGTCAACAACTCTTACACGAGCTGTGAAATCTCCACTAGTACCACCAGAACTTTCTAATGGCAACTTCAAACCTCTATTCAAAAAGGTTCTCACATTCAAACCTGTCATTACATTATACATTTCCACTCTCTTCTCGAAACACTCAACAATGTCACAAAATTCAGCAAAACGAATCTCAAAGCTAACACCATTCATAATCCTAAACCTACATACCTCTAAACAAAACACAAATCTCTCCACATTATACCAAATCACCAATAAATCAACACAGAATCAAAATCAATACCAAATTATTCAAATTAGTCTTCTTATTAAAATCCTTCAAACCAAAACCAAAAACATCATTACTTTTACTTTTTAGAAGATCTCTTCTTAGAGCTAACACCAACAACAACTTCAGGTTTAGGATTCTTCTCAACCTCACTCGGATCTAACCACTTAAGAGGATGACGATTGAAGAAAGGCCAATTCGGAATCGTAATCATCGACGTCAGTACAACACCTCCTGCGTAAATCAACATCATCGTTCTGAACGAAGCCATTACATACCCAACACCAATCGCTACAATCGCTGCGATTATCAACAAGATCTGCATCAATTGCTCCGCTAATTTCTGTCCTTGCCAATCCATTTTCCTGAAAATCACACAACATTACACAATCAGATCCTTCGCATTTGAAATCAGATTTAACCTAATTTGAATCCCATCTCTTACCTCAAAATCGATCTGCAAAAAAAAATGGATTTGGTGAAGAAGACGAAANTTTCTGTCCTTGCCAATCCATTTTCCTGAAAATCACACAACATTACACAATCAGATCCTTCGCATTTGAAATCAGATTTAACCTAATTTGAATCCCATCTCTTACCTCAAAATCGATCTGCAAAAAAAATGGATTTGGTGAAGAAGACGAAGGAAGAAGAAGAAGAAGGCGATGACTCTAGATTCGGTTTAATACTAAACCGGAAAGTTATTAATGGGCTTTTATTACCAAGCCCAGTAATTGACTCGGAAACGGTTTTTAAAATTTTAGCGATCCGCGACGTTTGGATTCAACCAATAGAAAGCGAGAGTTTCGCTCTAGCTATCCGTGTGAACGTTGTGATATTAGATCTGGACCGTTGATTTGGGTTAGAGAAAGCACACATTGTGGGGTTATTAACCGTAGGATTAAAAACACATGAGAAACACATTTTTGAGCGATAATAACCGTCGGATCTTTTTTAATCATCGTTGCCTATAAATAAATATCAAGAGCCGTACACGCGAGATACTTTCATTCAATTATCATCGTCCTCCTCTTTTTTCCGAGATCAGAGCTTGAAATTTGAATAACCAGAGGTACGATTCTTCGATTTTCTTCGAGTTTTAGATTCGTTCGATCGTTGAATTGTTGATAGGTAGAACGGAATTAGATCGGAATAGTTTCTATTTGTTGATCGTGGATTCGTATTCTGAATTTAGGTTTAGGGAAGAATCGTTTCGGTAGTTTTTGTTTTGAGTCGTTGGAATCGTATTCTTGTTTTGGTAATCGTCGATTGTGAATTTAGATTGTTTGTTAGGTGGTTGTTGGTTAGATTAGGGTTTCGGTTTCTGGATTTGATGAAGGCATTATCGATTTGTTGATTTAAACCTAGATTCTTGTTGATTATACTGTGTAATTCAGCGATTTAAGATTTGGTTGTTGTTTTTGATAAGCAGATGGCTCGTACTAAGCAAACTGCTCGTAAGTCTACTGGAGGAAAGGCACCTAGGAAGCAACTTGCTACTAAGGTATGATCCTCTACAATATTGGCGATGTGATTGTGATTGTGACGTTGTTGGATTTGTTTGTTCATTAATGGTTTGTTTTGAATCTCAGGCTGCACGTAAGTCTGCACCAACCACTGGAGGAGTCAAGAAGCCACATCGTTACCGTCCAGGAACTGTTGCTCTTCGGTATGTTTAATCTCTTATCGGATTGTGATTGATTGATATATATGAATTGTCTAACATTGTTTTTGTTGTTGGATGTGTATAGTGAAATCCGTAAGTACCAGAAGAGTACTGAGTTGCTGATCAGGAAGCTGCCATTCCAGAGGCTTGTTCGTGAGATTGCTCAGGACTTCAAGGTAAAGTGCTTTGATTCACTCAATCTATTGTTCAATTGATTGGAATTAGAAAGACTATTTCTGTATGTTTATGATCGACTCTGCGAATGACTGTAATCATTGTCTTTTGGTGTTTGCAGACTGATTTGCGTTTCCAGAGCCACGCTGTGCTTGCCCTCCAGGAGGCTGCAGAAGCGTACCTTGTTGGACTCTTTGAGGACACCAACCTGTGCGCAATCCACGCCAAGCGTGTCACCATCATGCCTAAAGACATTCAACTCGCTCGCAGAATCAGAGGAGAGCGTGCTTAAGCTGCTTCTGTGGAAGAGAAGAAGATGGGGTTTGGGGGGTTCTGATATGTGAATGTGGTTTGTTTCTTAATAGATAACTAGTAGTGCGGATGTTTTAGGGTAATGGGCTTTTAAAAAGCCTTTTGGGTTTTTTTAGGAAGACTCGAAAACAATGTTTGGTTGGTTTTATGATTCGGTTGTGTTTCTAGCTTACGTTTTGTGATGGATATTGCCTTTTGTTGCTGAATTTGATTTCCGAGACTTATTAATATGCTAAAAGTTTCTTTTGACATTTGTCTTTATTGTATCAATAACTCAACGCGACACGTTTCTATAAATTCGTAATTGGTGATCCGTGTGATACTAGAAAATACTTGATCTTGACCGTCGAGTGGGGATGAGAAAACACAATGTGCAAATGTTTTAACCGTTCGATAAGAAAGCACAAATGAGCGTATGATACCATAACCCTTATCGTGGGTATTTTATATATAAACTTTTGAGGCCACAAACCACGACGGCTCTTGTTTTACTGCATTTGTAGAAAAACAAAAACACAAGTCTGCCAAAGCGAACAAGAGGTATGATTGGTGTTTACTACTTTAGGTGTTTAGATTCTTTCCGTAGACTATCTGTTGTTACTCCCTCCGATCTGTTTTTAACTACGATTCCAGTTTTGAGTCATGATCGATTCCAGTTTCAAAACCAATTTTCCTGATTTAACCTGTGAAATTTGTTCGAGAATTCACTTTGATTCCTTCGTTTCTCGACGATCATTGTTGCTGATATGTCATTGCTTATCAATGATTTTTTATCATGGGTTTGAGTCAATTTTGCCATTTCTGGGGTTCATAAGATTGGTCTGTTATTTAGGTTATGATGTGTTTAGTATCCAGTTTCTTTATCAATTTGTAATGGGGCAATTGCAAATTCGCAATTTTGTAACTCTATAAGTTTGTACAGATGGCTCGTACCAAGCAAACTGCTCGTAAGTCCACCGGAGGCAAAGCTCCAAGGAAGCAACTTGCTACTAAGGTCTTTGTCTCTTATTGTCTTTCTGTCTCTAATCATATCTCTTGCTTTTGTTAAAATTTGAGTTTATATTTCAAACTCAGGCTGCTCGTAAATCTGCACCAACCACTGGTGGAGTCAAGAAGCCACATCGTTACCGTCCTGGAACTGTCGCTCTCCGGTTCGTGTCGTCCTGGAACTATTCATTTTATCTTACAAAACTCATGTTACATTGTATGTTAAAGTTTAAATCTTTCTCTTTTTTTTTTTTTGGTTTCAGTGAAATCCGTAAGTACCAGAAGAGTACTGAATTACTTATCAGGAAACTCCCATTCCAGAGGCTAGTTCGTGAGATTGCTCAAGACTTCAAGACCGATTTACGTTTCCAGAGTCATGCTGTTTTGGCTCTTCAAGAAGCTGCAGAAGCTTATCTCGTTGGTCTCTTCGAAGACACTAACCTCTGCGCTATTCATGCCAAGCGTGTTACCATAATGCCTAAAGACATTCAGCTCGCTCGTCGTATCCGTGGTGAACGCGCTTAAGCGAGTATGCAATCTCTTAATTGCCTTGTGTTAGAGTAATATGAAGAATGTTGTTTTATTTCTAAGTTTATCTGTTGCAAAACTCTCTTTGTTAAATTCTATGGTTTCTATATTTTGGTTTTGTTGAAACATTCTGATTTTGGAATTTGACTAAACAAAGAAAAATATCACAAGATAAATGGTTAGAAAAGAAATGGTCAGATTTGATCGGCTAAAAATCAAATCTTTCTCCTACAAAAGTGCAAGTTAAAATTCTAAAATCATTGAACCATAAGATTCTTTTCCCTTTTTATTCTTCATTCCTTGTAAAAAAAACTCTCTAGATACACCAAACATATCAATCAATGGGAGAAGAAGATGATAAACCATCTGTTGAAGGAGCTTCTCCTAGATATCCATCAAACAAAGTTGCGGATTTCGATACAGAGCTTTCGAAAATGAGAGGAGAAAACGATGTTGTTTCTCTAAAAGCAGAGTTGTTGAAGAAAGATGCCTTGTTGAAGAATCTTGAAGCTGAGTTGGAGAAAGGTAAAGAATCATTGAAAGAGCAATCAAGAGAGATTGCTTCGTTGAAAGAGAGGATTGATGGATCTCAAGACTCGAGCGATGAAGAAGATGAAGATTCGGATATTGAGTCGATGGAAACAACTAAAGAGAGTCTTGCACAAGCTCAAGAAGCAGTGGAGGCTTCTTCTTTGAGACTAAATGATTTGTTAGAAGAGATGAAAACGGTCAAGAACGAGCTTAAATCCGCGACTGATGCGGAGATAACAAGCAAGAAAGCTATGGATGATTTAGCATTGGCTTTGAAAGAAGTAGCTACGGATTGTAGCCAGACGAAAGAGAAGCTTGTGGTCACGGAGACAGAACTCGAAGCTGCGAGATTGGAGTCTCAGGGATGGAAAGAGAAGCACAAGGAAGTGACGAAAGAAGCCGAGTTGCTCAAGAACACTAGCGAGAGGCTAAGGATCGAAGCAGAGGAATCGCTTTTAGCTTGGAATGGGAAAGAGTCTGTCTTTGTGAGCTGTATAAAGAGAGGAGAAGACGAGAAGAATTCGCTTCTTGATGAGAACAGTAGATTGCTTGAAGCACTCGTTGCTGCGGAGAATCAAAGCAAGAAAGCTAAAGAAGAGAATCATAAGGTTAGAGATATACTTAAACAAGCGATAAGCGAAGCTAATGTAGCGAAAGAAGCAGCAGGGATAGCTAGAAACGAGAATTCGAATTTGAAAGATGCCTTGATGGACAAGGAAGAGGAGTTGCAATTTGCCTTGAGGGAGATTGAGAAAGTTAAAGTTAATGAAGCTGTTGCTAATGACAATGTCAAGAAGTTGAAGAAGTTGTTGTCGGAAATCGAAGTAGCTATGGAGGAAGAGAAGAACAGAAGCTTGAGTAGACAAGATTCAATGCAGAAAGATGTAGAAGTTGTTGTTGTGGAGAAGAAGATTGAAGAGAAAGAAGAGAGTAAGGAAGAGAAGAAAGAGAGGAAGAAAGAGAAGAAGAAGGAGAAGAGATCAGAAGAGAAAGATATCGATAAGAAGATGATCGGTAAGACTTGTAGTTTCAGTTTAATGAAACTAGCTCACAATCACAAGCACTACAAGGAAGCAATAGCAATAGAGGAAGAGACAAAACCACAATCACAACAAGACAGCAATAACAACAATGATGAAAATGGTGAAGGAAGCTCTCCTCCAGATTCGGATTCGTATCTATTCAAAGGCTCAATCTTTGATGTAGCAGAGACACCAAACGCAGCAAATGCACAAACACACCACAAAAGAAGATCTTCTTGTACGTTTTTGGAAGAAGTAGTGACTATTAATCCGGATGATTTGGAGACTTTAGATGGGAATCATTTAGAAGAAGGGGAATTAAACGATAAAGGAGCCGTGGCAGCGAGGAAGAAGAAGGCGTTTATTCGTAGATTTGGTGATCTTCTTGTTAGGAGGAAAAGTTTGAGTTTTTCACATAAGAAAGAGTCTTCTACTGATTCACAGCAGCAACCGCAAACGCCTACCTCGCCTTCTCCTCCTCAACCACCACTCTCTCCTGAACCTTGAAGAAGAACTACTTGCTTTGTGTATTGTGATTACAAGTTACAACATTGTTGTGTGTTTCTTCTACAGCTTTGATTTTGGAGGGATTTGATTTTTTGTACATAAATAAAAACATTAATGGGTTTGGCCTTTCTCAGCCCAATAACTTTGAAATTTATAAAACTGGTGGCATAATCCCTTTTTGGTTGAATCCTAGTCTTGGTTCCTTTTTATTCCAAACTTTGATGCTTTGCCAAATTACAAGATTTGTGGGATTTTCAGCCATTACATAATGTTGGATCCAATCCGGTAAAGCTGAAGACTANCTTTGATGCTTTGCCAAATTACAAGATTTGGGGGATTTTCAGCCATTACATAATGTTGGATCCAATCCGGTAAAGCCGAAGACTTAAAATAAGGTCGAAACAAATCGAGATTGTTTTGATATGCAATCCGTCTCTTGATTTGTTTTCTTGAGATTTGAAAGAACTGAAAATCGTGAACTTGAGAGTTAAGACTAGTTTGAATTATTTGAAAACAATCGGAAAAGATTGTTTTGCTATGCAATCCAACACAAGGTTCATTTGCCACGAATTTGAAAGAATGACAAATAACGGATTTTAGAACGAAAATTAGTTTGAATTTAGAAACAAAAATCAAAATATGATGGAAGAGTTTGAGCATAATTTTTTTTTGGTTCAAAATCTATTTATTTACAAGTTTCTCTATTTGGTATAAGAGACATTTGTTTTTTCAAATTGTCATTTATAAAACCAAGATAAAAAAAATGGATATTGAACAAAGGCAAACAATGTGGTTAAGGTGTCACACTTGCAACTTACACAATAGATAGATTCCAATACATAAGAAAAGAAATCCACTTTATTCCAATTCAGAAAGTACAATTCAATTTGTTTTCTTATATGTAATATATATAGTATTTTTAATTTTTATTTGTCAATATCACTCTGAAAAACCTCTAGAGCAAGATATGCTTTTATTGCCTTTTCTTAACGCCCTGAAAGTTAAAACTTTTACAATGTAAAGCTTTTCTTTCACCTTATGTTTTGTGGTTTTTAGCTTTATATTTCCCATTTATGCTAACAATTTTGACATCCTTTTTCGCCTTTAACCAAAAATATGACACAAAATGCATTTCATATTCCTCTTATTTAAAATATATTTGTGGAAAATCATAATGTTTACCAAATGCATGATAACATTCTAATTATAGCAACCAATATTATTGTAGGGACCATTTCTGTTATCACCCAACCACTCAACCGTGATGGGCTTTTACATCACGGCCCAATCTTCACCTTCCACGTAACCTCTTTTCATAACAACAACCATACTTGGCATGTTGTTTCATCGCTTGCGTTTAGTTGCCACGTGTATGGATATCATTAGGCCACGTAAACTATTGTATTAATTTGTTAACTCTGCTTATTCGCTTTCTCAAAGCCATTTGTCTTCTCCACCTTTTTATATTTGTTTTCGTGATGTAATCTTTGATTTTTTTTATATAAAAAATTCAGATAATTGGTTCAAATATAAAATACATATATATGAAAACATATGCAAAATACAATTACAGGTAAGAATACACTGTATTACATTAGAAGAACTTATCAAAAACGATTATGGAGAGGATTTGTTAAACTTTTTAGTCAAGATAGTTTTTATATTAAGAAATATCTATATGAATATTCATGATTCACGATTCATGAATTTAATATTGGACTATAAATTCTATAATATAGAGAATCAAAAAAAGAAAGAAAAAAGAGAGAGAATATGAAACACTAAGGGGAGCGACTACAAACAGATTTTGCTATTTTTGATTCTCTAAAAGTAATTAATGCTTAATCTGAGAAATGCAAAACGCTTAAGCAATATTTTTTTGGATTACGNGGATTTGTTAAACTTTTTAGTCAAGATAGTTTTTATATTAAGAAATATCTATGTGAATATTCATGATTCACGATTCATGAATTTAACATTGGACTATAAATTCTATAATATAGAGAATCAAAAAAAGAAAGAAAAAAGAGAGAGAATATGAAACATTAAGGGGAGCGACTATAAACAGATTTTGCTATTTTCGATTATCTCTAAAAGTAATTAATGCTTAATCTGAGAAATGCAAAACGCTTAAGCAATATTTTTTTGGATTACACACAAACACAAAAAAGATAAGGAAGAAACATATAATTATCATCGCACGTTAAACAACATTTTTTCTTTTGGCTTTTAGCTTATGATAATTAAGCCGTTGACCACTTAAACCAGTGGACATCTAATTTTTATTAATAATTAAGCATATTTATTCATTTATTTATAATAATATTTATATAGTTTTGTTTTTTATTGGGTTGCGGAAAAGGATATCACGAATCTAAAATGTGGGCCATTCTTTTTCCAAGTTAAGAAAATTAGGTATATTTATGTATTATTATTATAAAAAAAAACAAGTAAGTTTGGTAGAATATTTCTTTCTCAAAATTAGAGAACAAATACTATAAATAGATAATCGCAATTACTCAACTAGGTGTCAACTTTACAATCCCTGAGAATGATGATTAATTAAGACACAAACCAATTTTATTCCATAGTATTCGATTACTTAATTTAAGCTAAAACATAAAATAAAATAATCGGACGGTCCATAAGTCACTACCTTGTTACATCATGTCATTGTTGTTCATGTTATAAAAGAAGAAATGCCACGTGTCAACTGGGCCTATTTGCGGTAATATTTTGACGGCCCAATATACAAGCGGGCCCATAATGGTTGAGTTGTTGCTGACTGTATTTTCTTTTTGTGCATGTATAAATATACGAGAAGAAGCAAAAGAAAAAGACATAAATTCTCTCTTCTCTTCGCATCTTTTTTTGCTTTTATATAAACCTCGAAGAAGAAGTACCAAAACGACATAGTTTACATAAATATTACTATTCTGTTTCTCTTCTCTGTTTTGTTTCATCTTTCTCTGTTTTTTTTTTTTTTTTCTTGATCCGATCATCAATGGAGAGATACGATATCTTAAGAGATCTTGGTTCAGGTAACTTTGGAGTTGCGAAACTTGTCAGAGAGAAGGCGAACGGAGAGTTTTACGCGGTTAAATACATCGAAAGAGGCACAAAGGTTTTTTTGTTTTTCTTCTTGTTTTGGTTACATAATTAAGATTGATATGAAACTGGTTTTTCGATTAGGTGAAACGATTCTGCAAAGTTTGTTTGTTCATACATGCAGCGTGTCTTCTTGATTTTGTTATCATTGGTAAATGAATTTTGGGGTTGTATACAGATTGATGAACATGTACAGAGAGAGATCATAAACCATAGAGACTTGAAGCATCCTAATATCATCAGATTCAAAGAGGTACGTGTATTATGTATATATGAGCATACATAATGATAAGTTCTAAGTTCTTTGAAGAATTTTAGGTGTTTAAAAAAAAATACTAGCATAAAAAGGGTTTAGAAATTTTAAACTTACAAAATATTGAACAATTTTTTTTAGTTTTGCATAAGGTCCATTTTTTTTGTTTGAGATTGTCCTATTATGAACATGTTAATTAAAACATATATACGCACAGTATCTTTTTGTAAAGGAGAAGATCCATAGTAATAAAGTTTTACAATTTAATTAACCCAAAAGGAAAGATTATATGACCATCATGATTAAAGTTATTACAGTATTGCAACAAAAAAATTGGGGGTGGCAAGTATATTTTCGGATAATCTTAATTTCAACCAAGGATTAAAAAATAAAACAAAACGATATATATTCTGGTCATGTAAATTATATGTGTATCATTTCATATGGTTAGAGACTTTGGACCTCTTCTTGAAATGTATTAAATTGCATTAAATAAACAAATATGTCTCATTCTCCAAAATTCGAGTTTCATATGACAACGTATACACATATCTAGTCACGGCGTTGAAACTTCTTTCAATTATAAATTAATCAAAGATTCTATTTTTTAAAAAAAATTAGAAGCAACTAATCGGTAGCTAGGTCGGCTTAATCTTCATGATAATTTGATAATTAGGTGTATATATATATATATATTTTTTTTTGTAGGTTTTTGTAACACCAACACATCTTGCTATAGTAATGGAGTATGCAGCTGGTGGTGAACTTTTCGAAAGAATTTGCAATGCTGGTCGATTCAGCGAAGACGAAGTATTAATTTACTTACTGTTATCATCATTCAACGATATAATTTTTAAACTAATCTTGTGGTTTAATTATAATGATTAATTATATTTTCGTGTTAATCCTTTTAGGCTAGGTATTACTTCAAACAACTTATCTCCGGAGTTAGCTATTGTCACGCTATGGTACGCTTACTCTATCTATACAAAATCATTTTATATAAGTACATCATGTAAATTGTAATACTATATAATTGAAACTTTATGATTTGTTTTCTTATTACAGCAAATATGTCATAGAGATCTTAAGCTCGAGAACACACTTTTGGATGGGAGCCCCTCAAATCAACTCAAGATATGCGATTTTGGATATTCGAAGGTACTATATATGTTACTCCCTTGTTTCTAAACAAAATGTTATTATTTTTATGTTTCATAAAATAGTCTTTTTATATTTTCTCT
Source organism: Aurinia saxatilis (assembly GCA_900406295.1). NCBI lineage: Eukaryota > Viridiplantae > Streptophyta > Magnoliopsida > Brassicales > Brassicaceae > Aurinia > Aurinia saxatilis. Next base: position 5,744 of record OVAP01000250.1, on the reverse strand, counting down.
GTATATATATATATTTTTTNTTATGTTTCATAAAATAGTCTTTTTATATTTTCTCTGTATTTTTTTTAATCATTTAGTAGTAGTGATCTCATAGATTACAAAATAATGAATGAAAATTTTGAATTTATTGAAATCATATTGGTTGAATTTTTTTGAAAAACTGTTCACGGTTAAAAAATCGTTACATATACAATAAAATATTTTAAGAAATTAATATAATTAAGTGAAATGTAAAATATTATTATTTTAGAATGGATGAAGTATATATCACGCAGTTATGTATATAAATTATATTGACAATATGTTCTGTTATTCTTTTTTAAATGTAAATGCAGTCGTCAGTTTTACACTCTCAGCCCNTATTCTTTTTTAAATGTAAATGCAGTCGTCAGTTTTACATTCTCAGCCAAAATCCACAGTGGGAACTCCGGCTTATGTTGCACCGGAGGTTTTGTCTCGGAAAGAATATAATGGAAAGGTACAAATGATAAAAATTATTAATAACACCAAGTTGGTTATTAAAAAAAAAGTATCATATAAAAAGTGATGATATATAAATATATAGATTGCAGATGTGTGGTCGTGTGGGGTGACCTTATATGTAATGTTAGTTGGTGCTTATCCCTTTGAAGATCCAGAAGATCCAAGAAACATTAGAAAAACCATTCAGGTAACTTAAAAACCATTTTAAATTTTATAATAAAAACGTTCTTTCCACTAATTGCATTTTTATATATAAGTTTTTAACAATCATTAATTAATATATATGTTTACAGAGGATCTTAAGTGTACATTACACCATACCGGACTACGTCAGGATTTCCTCTGAGTGCAAGCATCTTTTATCTCGTATCTTTGTGGCTGACCCTGATAAGGTTACTAACTAAACCCTAAACCGGTTCAAAATACCTTTTTATTTATCTATAAGATGCAATAAAAACTAAAACCGAACAAAAAATCGAATTTCGGATTGAATTTCATGCTCAGAACCGGTTCTGATTTTTTGAAGACCATAATTTTTTTAAAAAATGGCTGGAAATATATATAAACGTAGAGTCTTTTGTGTCTGGTTTGAAACTGCTATTTTTAGTTTCTTTTTAAAAATATAAGAAAATCGAAAAATTCGGATTGAATACAATGCTAATGCATAGTTTTGTAATATTGAAACCATGATAGAGAATAACTGTACCGGAAATCGAAAAGCACCCTTGGTTCTTGAAGAATCCTCCGGTTATCTCACAGGAGGAGGAATGCGAAAATGGAGATAAGACAGGAGTGGAAGAGGAAGAGAAGTGTAGACAGAGTGTTGAAGAGATTGTGAAGATAATAGAAGAAGCAAGAAAGGAAGTGAATGGTAAGAATAATCATGATGGTACTGGATTAGGTTTAATAGATGGGAGCATGGATCTTGATGATATTGATGATGCTGATATATATGATGATGTTGATGAGGATGATGAGAGAAATGGTGATTTTGTATGTGCTCTATGATTTCGTATACTTTACATGCATGCATGTGTGTGTGTGAGTGCATGCATGTAGTTAATATTAATATGTATGCAGTTTGAGAATATTTGCGATGGTTTTGTGTTGCATATTGTGTAATAATTAACCCCCTAATCAAATCAAATAAAGTATAAATTAAATGACTTTATATATGTTTAGTATGGCTAAGTTAACATTAATATTGGTAGTGCTATTAGTTATATACAAAGACTAAGAGGCCACTATCATCATATATATTAGCATCATCAATATCATCATAGTTATATACAAAGACTAATTAAGAGGCTACTATCATTAGAAGGGGTATACATCTGGAATGTTCGGTGTAAATTGTGTGGGTAAGCTCCAGAAACTATATCACACACATTGTTTGAGTGTTCATCAGCTAAACAGTTTTGATCTGTTGCCTATATTCCTGTTTCAGATAAAGATTTTTCATCTTCATATAATATGGCTTATATTTTTGATCTAATGGATGATACAACATTAGGCTTGGAACATCGACAGGTGATCCCTTGGTTAGTTTGGACAATTTAGAAGTCACGGAATCAAATTCTATATGCTCATACTCAGCGCGATGTGGCTAGTTTGGTTTTGGACACTTTTGAAACGGCTCGTCTTTGGTTCTCGGTGAATGAAACTGTGGAGGCTATTGATAATCGGTCACATATTTGTAATAGTTTGGATGGTGTCTGGTATCCCCCGATGGCTGGTTATGTCAAATGCAATGTGCATTCCTATTTGAGATTGGAACCTAGTCATTTTGGTGGTGCGTGGTTGGTTAGGGATCATGTCGGATCAGTTTTGGTTCATTCAAAGGATGCTTTCACTGGGGCTTTTAACAGAATAACTGCAGAATTACGGTGTATTGGATGGACACTTCAATGTCTTTGCGATCTTCATTATACGTCAGTGGTCATATTTTTGGATTGCAAGGCAGCTTTTGAAGTTTTGTCTAAGCCATCTTCTTGGCCTAAATATAAATATAAAGCTTTAATTTCCTCCATTCAATAGTTTTCTACATCGTTTGAATATATTTCTTTCGAGCTTTCACACATTCATGCTAATTCGGTGATAAGAGATATTGCTCGGAGTGTCTTGCGCGATGGACGTTTTCAATCATATATCGCATTAGGTGGACCTGTTTGGCTCCATGATCAATTACGTCAAGAGGCATTATCAATCATCTAGAAGTTCTTATTGTTAGAACTGTGATGATTTTGTGTTTCTTTACTCTTTATATAAATAAAGAGTTGTTATTGTTAAAAAAGAAGTGTTTTTAAAATGTTGTGAAATTATCGGAGAGTGA